>VZTT01035176.1:6670-18004 GCA_013400855.1 Buphagus erythrorhynchus | reverse complement strand
AGCGTTTGTGGTTTGGCGTTTTATTACATAAAAGAGTGGAAAATTCCCGTTTCGAGCAGGGAGGGCTGTCACTCAGAAACAACTGCAGGCCGAGCTGCTGCGCTGCCTCACAAGAACCGCGCTCACTCCACACTCTGCACGCAGGGATTTTTTGGATACCCAGCGAGTTTATGGCTCCGATAAATGTGTTCGAACCCGGGGCAGCTCCCACCGTGCGATCCCAGAATTCGGTCTGACATTCCCACCGTGCGACCCCAGGAACTCGGTCTGACATTCCCACCGTGCGATCCCAGAACTCGGTCTGACATTCCCACCGTGCAATCCCAGAACTCGCTCTGACATTCCCACCGTGTGATCCCAGGAACTCGCTCTGACAATTCCCACCGTGCGATCCCAGAACTCGCTCTGACATTCCCACCCTGCATTCCCTGAGCATCGTGCCCGGCTCTGGCACAGAACCCCCGGCGATTCTCGCTCATTACAGCCACGTCTTAAAACCCGAGTGATGCAAAACCACCTGGGGAGACTTCCCATAGAGCCAGGCTAGGCTTGGAGGATTTAGGCCCGGAATCAAACGCAAAGCTGGGGCAGTGTGCGGTTGGTTCCACCAGCAGGAGCAGCTGTCACCCGCCGAACCCAGCCCCGGCCCCGCATCCTCCTCCCCGAGCACTGACCGGGGCTCCGCGGGGCCTCCCCGATGGGCTCAGCTCTGCGGCCGAGCCCGTCCTGCCCTGCTGGGGCCGTGACTCAGCCCAGAGCCCGGCACACCCGGAGGCACAGCCCCAGCGCGGCTCCTGCCGGGCCCCAGGCCCTGCCGGGGCGCCCCCGCCTCACGTACCGGCTCGGAGAGCGGCCCCGAGAACAGCCCCGGCTGCCAGGGCGGTGCCGAGCGCCCGCCAGCCCCCGCGGAGCATCGTGCACCCCGCCCGGCCCGGTTACCTTGGCTGCCCGCCCCGGGAGGCGGCGGCAGCGCCGGCACGGCCCGGCCCGGCGTGAACGGGGGGCGGTGCTGAGCCCTGAGCCCGGCCCTGAGCCCGGGTCTAGCGTGAACGGGGGGCGGTGCTGAGCCCTGAGCCCGGCCCGGCGTGAACCGGGGGCGGTGCTGAGCCCTGAGCCCGGCCCGGCGTGAACGGGGGGCGGTGCTGAGCCCTGAGCCCGGCCCTGCCCTCAGCCCTGAGCCCGGCCCTGAGCCCTGAGCCCGGCCCGGCCCCCGGCCCAGCCCTCAGCCCTGAACCCGGCCCTGAGCCCTGAGCCCGGCCCGGAGTGCACGGGGGGCGGTGCTGAGACCTGAGCCCGGCCCTGCCCTCAGCCCTGAGCCCGGCCCGGCCCTCAGCCCTGAGGGGAGGAGCTGGAGAAGCGACAGCGCTGTGCGGGCTGGGCAAGGACGCAGCAAGGGCGGTCATGGCCAGCTCCAAGCAGCTGTCCCGATTTTGGGAATGGGGCAGGAACATCGTGTGCGTGGGGCGCAACTACGCGGAGCACGCCAAGGAGATGGGCAGCGCCCTGCCCGCTGAGCCGCTCTTCTTCCTCAAGCCTTCCTCGGCCTACGTGCGGGAGGGGTCCCCCATCGTGCGGCCCTACTACTGCCGGGACCTGCAGCACGAGGTGGAGCTGGGGGTGCTGATCGGCCGCAGGGCCCAGGCCGTGCCGCAGGAGCAGGCCATGCAGCACGTGGCGGGCTATGCGCTGTGCCTGGACATGACGGCCCGAGACACGCAGAACCAGTGCAAAAAGAAGGGGCTGCCCTGGACTTTGGCCAAAGGATTCGGTTCGTCCTGCCCCGTCAGTGAGTTCGTGCCCAAGGAGAAGATCCCAGACCCGCACAAGCTGCGGATCTGGCTGAAGGTGAACGGGAAGTTGAGGCAGGAGGGGGACACCTCCTCCATGATCTTCTCCATCCCTTACCTGATCAGCTACATCAGCCACATATTCACCTTGGAAGAAGGGGACTTGATTCTCACGGGGACTCCCGAAGGAGTGGGGTCCGTGGAGGCCAACGATGAGATCGAGGCAGGGATCAGGGACGTGGTGACCATGAGGTTCAAGGTGATACAGGGCACGGAACCCAAGAGCCCAAAAGGGGTTTGATTTCCATCTCCTCCATCTCCTCCATTTCCATGAAGGCTTCAGCAAACCCGGAGTCCAGCCCAGCCTGGAGCAGGTGGAGCCCAGAAGCTCCAGATTCCAAGATTTAATTCCAAAACCAAACCTGGGAAACAGTGATGGAGACATTGGGGCAGGGAGTGGGGCTGGCTGTCCTGTGTGTGCTTCCTTTCTCCTGATGCTTTTGCCAATGTATTGCCTTAAAATAAAAATTACTGATCAAAACAATTCAAAGGATGATGTAGGAGCTAAGGTTCAGCCATGCTGTGGGAAATCAAAGGTGTATGTGTAGATGTGCAACCCTAAATCAAGAACTGCAGCTTCACAAAGAGTTTGCAAGAGAAAGATGTTTGATTTTTCCGATTAGTTTTGTGATTCCTCCCTGCTTTTTTCAAACATAAAAATTAAAGGAGAATGGCTTTTCCTCCCACTCCAAGGGGTGAAGGCAGCAGGAAGCGTGCCAGATGTTTGGCAGATTGGTTTTTTCCTAAAGTGAGCTTTAAATATGTTCAAAAAGTGAAATAATGCAAAAAGATCAGGAATAAAGAAGCATATGTGTAAAGATCACCACCAAACTTGTCTGTTGACTGATTTTAATGTATTTTTAGTAAAACTGTGACAGCAGCAGTTGGAGTTTTAAGTATTTCCAGCTGCTGAAAGCCATGCTGGGTAACTTTCCCCAGTTCCCAACTCCAGCTGATCCAGCACTCCAGTTTGCATGACAGCGAGTTCTCTTTCAATTCAACAGAGCAAGTTGTAAAATATAATTTAAAAAGTCCTCCCCACGCAAACATCAAAACTTAGATTTTCAAAGGTTGCACAGAACTGGCTCATTGCTAACAAAAACAGATGGATTTTTTTTTTTTTACATAAATGCACCAAAGTTAAACACTTCCATTTATCAGAGGCAGATCTTAATAACTGCTAGGAAAAGCTTTGGTTTAAAAAACAGATAAAAATCTTGTCTCCCAAAGAGAAGCAGCTCTGTGAGAGCAGCATGGTCCAGGGTGCTGCACGCCACACTGGGAGAAGAAATTAAATAATTTCTTTAGAATTTCTTCAGAATTAAAATACATTAGGGTGAACAGTTCTGGAACAGGAAGGATGGAATTAAAGTGTCTGTGCTGTTTGCATTTCCTCCTGCCTGTCAAATTTTCTCTGGCAACAGCAGCAGGGCATCATTTGCAGTTTGTTCTCCAGCCCTGAGTATTGAGAAAGTTGGGATTAAGTTATTGGAAACATTCCCTTCAGAATGGGAATTGTTATGGCTGGAAAATGTTGAATTGTTTATTGCTACAAGAGGGATGCTGTGACCCAACACTGGCAGCATTTTTGGGGTCTTTTGGTCCCACCCATGAGTGAGGGATGCAGTCTGGGATTGCTGGTCAGGATTTCCTGTTCCTGTGGTGGTTTTCTCTGTGCCACGTTGCTTTAAGGGGTAGGGAGGGCACCAGAAGAATCTGAGTTCCCCAGGGTGTCCTGGCCTAACAAAACCTTTGGCAGAGCAGGGCTGGGGGATCTCCCTCTGTTTGAAACAATCCCAAAGTGCTCAGAAGGTGAGAATGTGACAAATACATCAGCGGGAGGGAAAGCTGTGGACAGGAATCTATTAAAAATAGGGGAAAAATACACGGAGAAAGGCACAATATACAATATACAATATACATACCTGGGTTCTTTAAATCCAGCTGTGGTGAACAGAGTCCTGCTTACAGCCTCAGCTTGATTTTTGCTTGTCAGAAGTCACTGCTAATTGATTACTCTGCTCTAATTAGACTCAGTCTGCCCAAAGGGAATCAGCCCTGCTGTTGCCCACAGCTCCATGTTTGGCCTCACCAAGGTGCACCACAAACCCAGGAAGTGTTTCAAGGGAGAGTTTTATTTCTTTAACACAAAAGCAGCAAAGCAGTTAAAACCACAGAAGTTCAACAGATCTCTTGTGAAAAAAATACAACTTCTGATTTTTTCAAAGATCTCAGCTGAGTGAGGAAACCTTCCAGCCTCCTTGAAAGGGGTTGAATTTGGTAGAATTAACTTTTAAGCTGAGGCCCAAGTACACTTTTTAAAGTACAATCACCCAAAAATAAGAACTCAGAAGCCCAGTTAGAGGTATTGTAACGTGCACTCCCTTCTTTGCCATCAGAACAGACCTGGCAAAATCCAACAACAGCAGAATCCCATCTCTAACAGCAGAGTGAAGGAAGTCTTTCCCAGCATTTATTAATAATTCCAGTCTCTTCCCAACAAGCTCTGACTTGCCTCTACAGGATCTGCCAGTTTGCAGGAAAGAAGATTCACTTTTAATCCAGTTCTCCAATTGGGTGACGAAGTGAGCTGGAAAAATAATTAAGGATTTTTGTTATCACAGGGCCTTGACAGAGAGTATTTTCAGATGTCACACAGCATGTTTGACAGATTTATTTGCATTATTTCCTGTGTGAGTACACATTTATGTCACTGCTGAAGTCAAACACTTTCATTTTGCCCTGGAAATAGGGACAGAGAAAGGGGAGATGCGAGATTAAGAACAGTTTTGCCCAAAAGAACAAGTTTAAAAGTGAAAAACAGCCACTGTTTTCAATTAAACATGAAATACTAACTTTGAAGTAAATCTTGCTTCGTTCCAAGAGGAATTGCCATTTCAGTGCAGTCTTCTGGTCTTCTTCCAGCATGAGGAATTCCTGCACCTGTTATCAGGACACCACAGAACACTTCAGCACATAGTTAAAACATCTCCACAACAGAATGATTCTGACAAGAACATCTTACATGTTTTTGTATATTTCTAAGCTGTATTTTTCTGTTTTAACATAGAGCTTTGTGTGATATGTGTACCAAGACAGTCACATTAACCAGATAAATTGCAGGGTGTTTGAAAATCAGAGTTAGGGATTTCCAGCCACGTTCTCAGAAAAGCAGTGATCTGAATTGGGGTCACTCTTACACTGAACACAATTCCTGTTGGCATCTGCTGACTTCCAACTTCTGCCTTGTCAAACAGCTCTGTGTGTCCATCCATCCATCCATCCATCCATCCATGCCATTTCTGTAATTCTTGCACACACACACACACAGAACATTTACAGATATCTGTAATTCTCATCAGGCTCAGAGCTGAGCTCAGTAAGAGCAGCCCAGTTCCCTCCTCACTGTGCAGCCCAGGGTTTCCTCAGCGACACAGTCAGACAGGTAGCAGGAGTGCAGGGTGCCTGTGTGATCTGTCACATCCACCAGGATGTCAAAGCTGGCAAAGGTGGACTTGGCCTCTGGGGAGACATCACTGCAGAAGGTGCAGGTGTTGGACACTTCATTCACAATGAACCGACAGATTGAGCTGAAACACAAGGAATGAATCCATGCAGATGTGCTATTTCTTCTTCCTGAAACATTTTTCTAGACTGAGATTTCCCAAGAGACTTTGTCTTTAAAAAAGTTTTTCATCTCCTAAACGCTTGAATCTGTCTGAGACAGAGCGATCTCTTTATTTTTCACTCTAGGTCCATCAAGAGCCTTCACAGAGCCCACAACAAAACCCCACAAGGCATCCTCCAGAGGAGATTTATTTCTTCTCTGGGATGGGACTAAAATCTTGCTCCATCTGATTTGGCTCTGGGGAAGAGGGACAAGCAGTTTTTAGCACATATTCCAGGCAGTTTCTCACCATCTGTTGCGCAGGACTCTGGACACGTTCTCGTCGATGTCCAGGGTGGAAATGTAGCCATAAATAATTCCATGGAGAGGATCCAGCTTCCCATCACTCTGCAGAGCTTTTTCTTTCAGCTGTTCCACTGTGTAGACATCCACTACAGCCTCCACTACAAGTTTAAAAGACAGGTTAAGTGTCTGAGCCAGAAATTATTCAAAGAGCAACAGCAAAAATGGATCTTAAGGCAATAAAAAGGAGATTTAAAGCATCAGGAAAGTGCTCCCCCCCCCCCAAAAAAAAAGAGTAAAACAAAAGGGAACTCAGATCAAGAATCATCTACTATTTAATCTTTGTATCCTCCAAAAGGAGTTTTTGACAAAAGCTTTCCCCCTCACTTTTCCACAGAGGTTCCATACACAAAGAACACACCAGACAGGCACTGAAGGCACATAAAGGTAAAATAAGGGGCAGCCCCAAGAAACCACCCAAGATTTCCACATTCAGCCAGGCTGGAGCTGAGTTTTGTTTCTCTGAGCACACAGAGCAGGAATTCCTTCAGCTGCACTATGAAATGACACTGTGCAGGTAAATCAAATCAAATGCTCACAGTTAATGGTTTCATTTGCCAGCTCCTTCACTGGGCCGGGCAGAGCTCCTGCCTGGGCACTCTCCTTGATGAAGCTGAAGAGAACATTTGCTTCTGCTGTTTCTGAAGGGGCATTTTTAAAAGTTATCAGTATATATTGCATGTAAAAATCACAGCATTTTTATATTTTACAATTTTTATTCTGGTAGGATAAACACGTTGGACTTAGCCAAGATTTGGTTTTCTCTTTTTTATTTTAACTGTTAGTCCTGCATGAAATATTAAGGCTGCTAAAATAAAATAAAATAAAATAAAATAAAATAAAATAAAATGTAGAAGCCAAAGGCACCGATCATCACAAAGCAGACAAAAAGCAGGGAGCTTTGTGAGAAGCAGGCAGAAGAAATCATAGTTCCAATAGAGTAATTAATGCATTCTAGCCTAGAATAATTACTAAAAGCAAGGAAATCCTTGAGCAGCTCCTACCTGGGTTAGTTGTAATGATGGTTTTGGATATCACAGTTGCAGTCATGCAGTTCCTAAATTTGTCAAAATTGATTCTCACATCTGATGCAAATATAACTGTGCACAAAACATATGAATAAATGAGAATAAATGTCACATGAAGAACTACAGTAAAACCATAAATCAGACTATTTTACCTGTTTCTTGGGGGATCCAACTCTGTGCCAGCTGGATGGATTCATTATCCCAGCTAAATTAAACAAAAGTGGATGTATCAAACAATTTTTGAAATAACTCCAACTAGCTCCAAAGCACTCCAGCTGTTTAGTACTAAACTACTAAATAATGGAGTTGTAATAAATTTACAAAGGGGACACGACTTCTTTGTGACACACTGAAATTCCATGTGCCTGTTTTATCCCAAACAGGATAAAATAAAGATGGGTTTAAATGCAGAATATACCTGGGGAAATGCTGTATTTCAGCTTTTATCAAAGACATTTCTAGCTAAAAAGCAAATCCCAGGGAGAGGAGCTGTTTGTGCTGGGCTGTGATTGCTCAGCTCCCCAGGCCAGATGTTCACTTCCAACACTGGGGTCATTGTGGCTGGGGATGATGAGACTGGAGTGAGGTCAGAAGTTGCACTCAAAAATGGCAATTTCAATTTCATGGTCTCTTGATAAAATCTCATTCAGCTCCTCCTAAATCTGGCTGGCAAGAGCACAGCCAAAGCACAGATTTGTTCTGGTGGGTTTTCTCCTTAATCCTTGGATAAAGATTGAAGATATTTCCTTTTCATTGATGTTGCTCAGCCACCTCTTCACTCGGGCTCTGAAATCCCCTGGCAGTGCCCAGGTCCCAGCCCTGAGAGAGAACTGCTGGAGGAGCTGCTCCAAATCAACCCTGGGCTGCAAGGGCTCACCCCAGGAATGCTTCTTTTGGGTTTGTGGCTGTGGATTGTGTTAAACATCCCATAATAAACATCCCTGCTGATAACACAGTTCAGTGCAGGGCTGGCTGCCTACCCCCCCTGAGGGAACAGAGGTCACTGAAGTCATTTTTTAACCACCAAACAACAATCCCAGGGCAAGGGAATACCCACACCTCCACATGGCCCTGCACGTGGAAAAGCCAAAGTTTATTGAACAAACTCTGGGCAAAATGCAAAGGTTCCTCTGTGAGCAGAGCAGTGTTTACAGCAGGGATGGGCTGGGTGGAGTGTTTGTGACAGGACAGAGCTTGAAAATACAGCCAAAGTCGTATCAAAATGTCTCTGCATTATTTTAAATATTTAAAAACTCTTTTAAAACTATTTCAACCTATTTCCACTCCACTTGCCATTCTTGCTTGGCTTTAAAAGTGGATCGTGCTCCTCATTTTCCTGCCCTCCTGTTTGTGGAAGAGACACAACAGCCTTTGCAGCTGGATCTAAATGCCATTTCCTGAATTAGCTCAAATGTCACATTAAAAAAAAAAAAGGAATTATTTGGATCTGAGCTTCATTTTGCCATCTATGAGCCAGCAGGCTGTCAGCAAGCCATAAAACTGCACAAGATATATAAGGCCACTCTAATGAATCTCTTTTTAAAGTCTCTTTTCAGTGTATATTGCTGCCTCATCTCAGTTGCCTGCTAAATAACAACATATTTAAATTAAAAGACAGGCTTATAGTTAATTAGTGTGTGTTACAGCTAATTGTTCTACCCGTGTTTGCATTAATTTGTATTGTTTTAGTGAATTAAAGAACATTTTACCATACTATTGGGAAAGACCTCTCTGTCTCATCATACAGCTTTACTTCACACCTCTGGCCTTTCCTTTTGTCTGAAGTAATAAAATACTTTGGCTCCCCAACCTGTGAGAAGAAAAAGTCACTTGTCCTCTATTCAGTGTTTAGGAGAATAAAACTCATAACCTAGAAAATAAAAGGGTTAGAAAAGGGCAGAAAGACTGTAGACTACAAAAATTGGGATCACTAAATTTTTGCTTTAATTTTGTTGATAAAATTCTCATGAAAGGCTGTGTGTGGTTATTGTCAATCAGCTGCCACATTTACACAGATTTAGAATGAAATTACTTGTAGTAGAGCAATCTCCTCACTCACTGCCATCACAGCCCAAAATCCACATTTACAGATTTACAATGGAGTTACTCACTGCCATCACAGCCCAAAATCCACATTTACAGATTTACAATGGAGTCACTCACTGCCATCACAGCCCAAAATCCACATTTACAGATTTCCAATGGAGTTACTCACTGCCATCACAGCCCAAAATCCACATTTACAGATTTACAATGGAGTTACTCACTGCCATCACAGCCCAAAATCCACATTTACAGATTTCCAATGGAGTTACTCACTGCCATGACAGCCCAAAATCCACATTTACAGATTTACAATGGAGTTACTCACTGCCATCACAGCCCAAAATCCACATTTACACAGATTTACAATGAAATTACTTGTAGTAGAGCAGAGAAATCTCCTCACTCACTGCCATCACAGCCCAAAATCTACATTTTCACAGATTTACAATGGAGTTACTCACTGCCATCACAGCCCAAAATCCACATTTACACAGATTTACAATGAAATTACTTGTAGTAGAGCAGGGAAATCTCCTCACTCACTGCCATGACAGCCCAAAATCCACATTTACAGATTTCCAATGGAGTTACTCACTGCCATCACAGCCCAAAATCCACATTTACAGATTTACAATGGAGTTACTCACTGCCATCACAGCTGCCAGCACGTTGAGGACCCTGCCATGCAGGCTTTGGCCATTTGCCACGATGTCCCCCAGGGAATAATAATCCTGAGGGTCCTTGACAGGCAGGTGCAGCAGGGACAGGAGCCTGGTGTCTGTGTCGTAGCAGGAAGAGGTTTTAACCACAGAGTGATTTTCACTGAGCAATAATTTGTAGGCACTAGAACAGAACAAATCCCATGCATCAGCACTGCATTCATTCAGGTATCAACAGTGAAAAATGTTAATTTAATTCATGTGAAAAAGCAACTTGTCTCTGTTATAGTTTGTCCTAAAGGTATAAAAAGTTCTTGTAGATTTTACTCGAGGAATTAAATTTGCTCTGTTTATTAACAAAGAACATTATTGCCTTATGACCTATTATTTATTAAATATATTATTTTCTATTTATTAAATATATTCTCCTTTGAGATTTAACCAGAAGAAGGTACAGCCACACAAGAAGAAAACACCAAATATTTCTACCAATTTCATGTTGCTGGAAATTAAAGCAAGTATTAACTTGGATCTTTCTAGAAAGAGCTACCACTCCATGCTTTACATTTACCTAGGAGTTACAGGGTTGAATTTTTCTTCTCTTTCTGCTTCCTTGGACTGAATTAAAGGATTTTCAATTGTAACTAAAATAAAGCATTGATAAGTAATGTTAGAAATTGATTATATTACAATTATAGATATTTTTGTGTGTACACTCTATAAGCTCATAAGTTTTACCCAACCATGGGCAGCAAAATCTTTCTATGAACTTAAAAAGATAAAAGCACATCCTGTAAAGAAATACAGGATTTTTGTTGTGGTTTTATCAGCAATCATAGCCATATCTATAACTGAGGGAAGACAAACACCAAACTGCTTTACAGCTTATTTTTCATCATTTTCAAGGGCTCAGTATAATACAAGATTTGACATTGATTAACTGCAGGCCAGTTCTGAGCTGCTGCACTCAGTGGGTTTCTTTTGTTGACATATTTACTGGGCTTGAGTTAAAATCCTTGGAATCTTGTTCCTTCCCTCTTTAAACTGAACAATTTGTTTCCAATTAGGCTGTTTGAGAGTCCTCAGAGCAAAACACAGCAGAGCCACCAGCACAACCCTGATTTCCATGCAAACAGAAACGTGGTGAGAATAAAGAAAATAAATGAAATAAATAAAATAAATAAACTCACCACAGTCCCCAACCCTGAAGCTTTCTGAGAGGGATCTGATGTACTCTTCTCTGCCCCAGGACTGGACATTAATGAAATAAGTTGGGGAATCACGAATGGTAAAACTGAAGGTGTATCTTTCAGTGCCAATGTCTGCAAAAAATAAACAGGGCTGGAGCAATTCCTCAGTACAGCTTGATTTCTAACTAGAATTTGTGTATAAAAATTACTATTTTGAGGTTTTCCTGGTGTGAAGAATGAAGTTTACTTTCTTGGTAAAATTTAAAAAGTTTAATAAAAGACAATAAGAGACAAAGATAATAAAGCAAAGGGTGCTTGGCATTCAGCCAAGAGCACACTTATTGTCTTTGGAGTTATTCTTTAAATACTTTTTTTATTGCATCAGCTTGTTGCATATTCATAATCTATTATGCATATTTAAACTTTTTTTTACAAACTAGTTTACATATTCTAGGAGTTGTTTAGCATGGCTACTTCTTGGGCCCACCTTTTTAGAGCATGTGTGTTTTTTGGCAGTGGTTTTAGTCCTTTCTTATTATGAAATATTAAACTTTTAATATTTAATTTATTTTAATATTATTAAATTTTTTTATT
>VZTT01035172.1:4352-16251 GCA_013400855.1 Buphagus erythrorhynchus | reverse complement strand
TGTTTACACCTGGTAAAATCTTAAGTGCTGTCCCCACACAATTTCCTAATTTTGTGAAGCAATTTTATTTTAATACATGTGGGCATAAAGGCTTTAGATAGTNTCTCTTTTCTCTCTCCCTCCCCCACTACCCTCTTCTCTCCCTCCCCTCTACTGCCCAATATTTTGTTTCTCTTTTTTCTCCCCTTAATTTAAGGGGGGGTTTGAATAGCCCTGTAAGGAGAAGAAATATGCTTCAAGGAAAGAGGCATGTGGGTCTCCAGAGCACAATAGGAACATAAAATCTGTCTCAGAGGCATAATTATGTTTGCAATTAATTAATATTTGCAAACCACTTTGAGAATCTGGGTGCAAATTATTATTATTTTCATGATGTCACTGCTGAGACAGATGAACAGGAAGTAGAAACAAAAGGATAATCAGTGGATTCGTGAAGAGCTTACACTGCCACATTAGGATCATTAACAATTGCTTCTTCTTGTGTATCATTATTATCCAATACTGGTTTTCCCAGTCTGGTGAAGGGAAAGTACAAGAGCTCAAAAATTATGAAATCTTATCAGCTGATGAGACAGAAAATACAATAAAAAATGAGAGGTGGAGGAAACAAATATTTTCTTTTCAGTGATTCTGAATATCAGGTGGGGAAAGGGAAGAGNCCCCAACTGATTTTCACTGTCTGATAATAATATATTGGACAAAATAGCATTGCTATTTGTGTGGGAGTTAATGCTTTTGAAAACAGCTAATACACTTAACTACAGTGTATTAACAGTGGGCGTTCTGCTTATTTTTATTGCAAGCTTTAGCACTGTGCAATTATCCTGCAACATGTTAGCAATAATCCACTCCAGGCTGGCACTTAAGTATGTATTGAGCATTACAGTTGAAAACTTATGGGAAAAAATGGATATCAAGAAAACCCAAATTGCATCTTGGTATGGTACGGTGCCCGTGAAAAAACAGCGATGAGGAATTTTGGGCAGTTGTTTTTAAGGTTATCAAAGGCTATTCCAAAAGAAATACTACATATGTGTGGCATGTTTTTTGCACTACCTTTGGTGGAATGATAGAATATCCTGAGTAGGAATGGACCCACAAGCATCATTAAATCCAGCTCCTGGCCCTGCACCCAGGAATATCCCAAGAATCGCACCATGTGTCTGGGAGTGTTGTCCATGTGCTTCTTGAACTCTGTCAGACTTGGTGCTGTGACCACACCCCTGGGGAGCTGTTCCAGTGCCCAACCACCCTCCTGGTGACAAACCTTTTCCTAATATTCAATCCAAACTCCCCCAACACAGCTTCATGCCATTTGCTCAGGTCCTGTCACTGGTCACCACAGAGAAGAGATCAGTGCCTGCCCCTCCTCTTCCCTTTGTTAGGAAGCTGTAACTGCAGTGAGGTCTCCCCTCAATCTCCTCTTCTCNTAATATTCAATCCAAACTCCCCCAACACAGCTTCATGCCATTTGCTCAGGTCCTGTCACTGGTCACCACAGAGAAGAGATCAGTGCCTGCCCCTCCTCTTCCCTTTGTTAGGAAGCTGTAACTGCAGTGAGGTCTCCCCTCAATCTCCTCTTCTCCAGGCTGAACAGACCAAGGGACCACATGAGCTCACTTCCCTGTACTGTGCCTCCCTGGATTCCCATGGACTGCTTGGCAGTGTGGAGGATGAAGGCGTGGCACATCCATGCTTTCCCCATCCCAAGTCCTGTGAGGGTGATGACAATACTTGGCACCATGGAGAGATCTTCATGGACTATGGATATTGTAGGTGTCTTTATGAAGTTAGGTATTTCTGGCTGCACATGCGAGTGGGGCTGGTGGTGGGGTGAAGCTGTTTGCCAGCATCTTCAAGCAAAGGTTTAATAATGGCCACAGCAATATCTAAAGTGTCTGCCTTAAGTAATTGTTTGGAAAAATGTGGTTTAGAGAAACAAATGCTTTCACAAGTTCAAGGAATGAGTGAATCCTTACAGTTCAAAGAAACTTCTCATGTAGCTTCTGAATACAGAATTACACATCTTGGCTGTGTTATCAGAAGTGTGCTCTGACACTAGTGGGAAGCAGTGCCACAAGGGGTGTCCTCCATAAAAAGCCTTCCAATTTGTGCAGCAGCCATTCATCCTGGCCTGTGAAAAATGTTCTGCCACACTGCAGATGGGCAGGTCTGCACAGAACCACATGAGTGTGGTAAGATAACAGGGAAGCAATGCTCCGAGTCAAATGCTGCACAGAAACACTAAACATGGGGAAGGTTAGGAAGGGTTTGTTATGTTTTGAATAATGCCACAGAGCCCAGATATGTGGGGGCAGCACTCTGCCCAGTAAGACCCCGTGTCACTCCCTGAAGGTTCAAGGATAATCCATCCAACTCCTAGGGTAGGTCCACCTAAATGAAGGGTGTAGAATAAGTTAGTTACATTTTAACTGCACATTAGGTAGCACAGATCTGTAAAGGAGAGCATCCTGCAGCCATCTGCCAATGATTTGAGCCTTTGAAGCAACTGAATTCCCTAGAAAGGCCATGATAATTTGTCTGTAAACTTGACTGATAATTAGTGGGTTTGTTTATGCAGTTATTCTGATCATCAGGCATTCCTTCTACTATCCTTGCTGAGTGGAAAAGCTGGACTGTAGAACGCATAATTCTTCTGGAAATTTCTTAGAGATTGATTTTTTTCCTCTTTTGGTATGTTGGAATTGACTATTCAGTATCTTCAAGCATTATTACTGGGCAGAGCTTTGGTTTCATGTTAGCACAGTTAATATTTACAAAAAGTGCCAAAAGTATGAACGTTCACCTAGGCTGCTTTATTTATCCTTTTGCATGGTGTAAAGAAATTTGGAGCCTTCATATAAAATGTCTTTTGGAAGATGATTAACTAGCCATGCAACTTTCTTTTTCATTCATCTTTTTCATTACTGGCTTACACCTGTCACTCACATTTTATGTTATAGGAAAAACTCTTCTACTAATAGCACAGGGGTTTTTTGTCTCACAGATCTTTACTTTATGCTTCACTTAGTTTCATTCAAATCAAGATGCTGCCACAAATAAGAACCTGATAAATTTCAGTGCCCCCTACTGCCCAGGATTCCTTGAAAGATGTATAGCAGGTGTTTACAGTTAAACATCTGCATTGTCCTTCATTAAATTTTGTTCAGTGATTTATGTGCATCAGTAGTCCCTTTGATATGTGACAAGATATAAAAATCAGTGGACAAAAAATCTAAAATCCTTTTTACTAATCCAGGCACTCCTAAAGAAAACATCACAAAATATGATCCTTGGAGAGGTATCTGTACAAAGATGGAGAGAAATCCTTATCACACACAGTGGTGCTTTTCTTCCTGGTGTGTTCTGTGGGTTCTTTCAGTGTGTTAAATAACTTTTGGAAAAAACAATATTTTCACTTGAAAATATAGCAAGTCCTATAGTCCCTGGTCCTTATATGTGCATAGGTGGAGTGATTTATGTGATCCAAATTCCAGCAGCTCAGTATATTCCACATTGAAATGAGGGCCCAAGTCTACAGTGCCATGAGCCCATCCCTTCAGTCATCTCGTTGTACAAGAGCTGCTTAAAATATTCCTTGAGCATGTTTGACATATTTAAACATACATTTCATCTCATCTGCCTTCAAAGAGCACTTAAGAAACACAATACATATAATCAAACATTTTTTTCTGGATGATTGATTATCACATGCTTCAAGTGCAAATTTCTTTTAATCTCGTTTTTTTCCTGGTGCAAATTAAGGTTTATATTTGAAAGGTATGGAAATGTATAGTGTTTATATGGTAGTCATACTTTGCTGTCACTGTTTCAAGTCACCTTCCAGACAAAAGAAATATTAGCTGCTGAACGATCTGCTGGCTCCATAATTAACACAGGATTGATCACTCTTCCCCCATCCCCTACATTAATAGGCTGCAGAGCCCAGCCTGCTTATGTCTCTCACACACGTAGAGCCACAATTTCTGTCCTCCCACCAGATGCTATCCAATTTTCTGTGCAACTGAGTATAACCCTGTAACACAGGGCAAAAGCAAGCCAGCTTCTCTTTGCACAACTACCGTGGCTTCTCTAAGGAGCAAACAAATTGTGGGAAGCCAGTTTGCGTGGCAAACCTGGTCCACAGATTCTGACTCTCTTGAAAACGTAAGGACTACCTTAAGAGACTGCAGAAGAAAAACTTTTTCCCAACTCTACCTTCATCAAAACTGAGGTGAAAACCTTTGCATGAGGGATGATGGCTAGAAAATAAAGTACAGGAGTGCTGTTATTGCTATTAGCTATTATTGTTAGGGATGGAGAGATCATCTGTATCTTCTTAATTGTCACAGATCAAGCTCTGTGGTTTTTCTTTATGGCTCTTACAAGAAATATAATTTCATCTTTTACAAAAATGTTTTATTGGTGAAGTGAAAGTGGGAAATTATGCAAAAATGGTTAGTAATGATTCAATCACAATTCATATTATTCACACTCATACCATAATTGATGCTGATAAGAAAGCGGAAGCCTTTTGTTCAGTCCCTCAATGCTTAGAACAATGCAATCATGCATTTTATTTTAAACTTTGTAAATTACCTATTTTTTGAAATTGCAAACGACTCATTTCTAAACATAAGCATTCCATGTTGTAATCCTTTCATTTTATTTCAATGTGAACAATGTCATTCACTGGCTCCAAGCATATAACTAAGGATTTTAAATTTTAACAATGAATATGTTCTATGTTTAATACTTGCAAAAATATTCAATTATATACGGTTATTTATTAAGTGGAGAACTAATTGAATGTCACTGCTAAGCAGTGTGTCCCTGGAATTTAAATAGAAGTGTGAAGAATCCCAAGAGACTGTTATATAGCAAGGGAATAGGAGTATGAGAATAATGAATAATAAGATATAAAAAGCAATAGACTTCAAACTTCAGTCTGAAAAGCAAGAGACTACTGTAATTTACCTTTTGCTGTAACTAAGTGAATTGCTTTCGTTGCAACACTGGCACAATTTAGGCAGAAGGGGGCCAGTGACCCCTTCCTCTCTCCCACCCCTGGGTTTTCCCCAGCATAATAGGGTTGGAACATTGTGCTGGGAAGTGAGAAATGCAGGTTTAAACTATGTAAAGCTAGAGGAGGAATTAAAGCAGGAATTAATTCCACATTGTCTGTATTTTGGCCCTCCAGCAGTATTTTAGAAGTGAGCACTTGTTGTGTTTTGGTTGTAAAAGGAGGAATTGTGGTACCTGAACAAGTTAGGGTGTATTTGGGGCTCTGAAACCCTAGCTGACATAAGCACTGCCTCACAGGCCATGAAAAAAAAGAAAAAAAAAAAAAAAGAAAGAAAGAAGATACCTAAGCTGCAAAAGGAGAAGAATTTGAGGCACACCCTTCCCTTAGTGTTTTTCTTGGCTAGTTTCAACAGCTCCCAGCTCAACCTTACTGTCTGCTCTGGATTCCTTTCTGTGGTATCCTATTCTCTCACAGGCAGAGACCTCAGGCACCTAACCCAGTCCTGAGAGGCTCAGTGTGAGCTCCAGGCATTTAGGGTGAGCAGTAATGACTGTCAGCATTGCTAGACCCATATCCCTTCATTCTTACAATGCCAAATTCATGCTCATCTCCTGCTGCTGGAGGAAACATCCACAGTCATCCAGTAATGAACCAGCCTCAAACTGTATGGGGCTCTGTTCTGTTGTAAGAAGAAAAGCTGGGAAGAGAGCTGTTATCCCATCCATTAAAAATGGATATGGTGTTTGGTTAGATAGTAATGTAGACTTTGCAGATGTGTGGTGTGAAAAATTTAAACAAAGTTACAGTAGCAGTATTACACAGGGTTTGAAGTATGGGTTGCAAACCACGGGCTCTGATTGATAAGAAACAATTTTAAAGAATCCTGTTAAAAAATCCAAAGAGACTTGGGGTAGAGAAAAAGCAGGAAGATTAATAATACATTGGTGTATGGTCTTGATTCTCCTATGTAGACTTTAACACTGAGCACTGAAAATGCAGTAATTGTATGAAGTGCTTCAACATCAGGGAAAACAGAAGTAATTGAAATTAGCACATGGTTTTACTGCCTGGTTTTATTATTTTTGTTACAGCGTAAATTATGGCTGGCTATCATTGATTGGTTTTGTGTTATTTACATTATAAAATGTTATCACTTTAATTAAATCCATACATGTATTTAAAACAGTTGTCATCATGTAGTTCATTTATTCTGATACAGAGGTTCCTTATGTTCATGGGGTTTTTTTTGCTTTAGCAAAGGAAATAACTATGCTGCTACAGTTATCATTAAAGCCTTATAAAGCCTTTTCCAAGTAGAAATGTCTTGGTACCACAATAATGCACATGTGAGTAAATTCATTGCAATTGTCAGGTTTTGGCCAGGCCAGACTCCCAGGCTTACAAATGGTTCCACAAAACGTTTTCAAAAATATTAAGCTCACATCCCAATGCTTTAATACCAGTAATAGACCAATGGATACTCTCTGAAGTACAGAAGATTTATCCAGGTGTTCCAGCACTACTTACCTCCATACTGCACATGGCCCCATTTTTCCCTCAAGGTCACGATCAGCCAGGAGCACAAATGAGATCAGCCTTTGGGCTATCCCCCTTTTTCCAGTAGCTTCGCTGAAATAACCCTCAGTCATTCCCTTCATGTGGGTGTTCCAGCTCAAAATGCTCTTTTGCATCTGGCTCTGTACCTGCAATGTTTGGGAAATGTAATTGTTCTGGCATTCAGTATTCTGGTTTTTGCATATACCTCTTTTTATATCCCTGTTATTGCTGAGAAAACCAAACATATTTGTCTTTTGCTGTTTAACCATGTACTTGAGAATCAAATAAATATAGAGTCTGAGTCTCCTTAGATTCCTATCTTCAAGTTATTGTTGTGTTCTCTGAGTTTGTGGTTTGATAGACCGATGGAAAGATTGTTGACATTACTGGTAATTTACAGCTTCTGTGTTTGATCTGTCAAATGTACTTTGAAAGATTAAACATGGTCTGTTAGTGGTACAATTACCTCAAACTTTTTAGGCTGCAAATTCAAGAAAGAGGAGCTGCTATTTTCCTTTAAAGGAAATTCCTGTGTTTCCCTCGCAGCCTCTGATACTGTGAGGTGTTACCTTCTGCCCTTGTTAAGGTGCTACTCTGAATTCGGATGGCTGGAGGCATTTTAGAAGGTAATCTTAACAGCTGTGCTTTCTGCCTTTTATGAAAAGTAATAATTATCATATTTCTTGTGTCTCAGTCATCTCTCAGGCTGCATGATGTGAATGGGAACTCCACGGGCAAAACTGAGGAAAGATTTCATTAGCAGGCTATGATCTTAAGACATCTATTTTTGAGAGAGCTAAATTGGTGGTGTGGTATTTTTGTTCATACAAACTAGGGCTTCCTTTGAAAATATACAGCATGCATAATTCTTAGCTTTTGAACAAAAAGGTTTTTCACAGCACTAAAAATTTAAGAGCAAATGGTATTGTAAGTACTAAAAGGTGCACCAGAGTCTTATTCTGGTTTCTTTAATATTTACAGTGGTAACATGAAAAAAAATTAAGACAATATATTTAAAAACATTTTTATTTTTACATTAGGAGAATGAAGTACAGCTCTCAGATATGTTTACAAACACTTACTACCTGAAACAAAACTGTTTTAAAAGCTCTGTTTATCAATAGCTTAAATAGCAGGACTGTTCTTTGTGGCATGGCTTGGTTAATTTTTTTACAACTAAAAAATTTAACCAGGTAAAATAATTTAGTGAGAACAGGAGAAGTGTAGGTAGTTAATTCAACCACGTTCACCTCAGCCCTAGCCTGGAGTGCATGAAGCAGATAGGTGTCAGGGGAAGAGCACAGACCTTGTGGAGGGAGGCAGCTCGCTCCCTTCCAGCTGCTGACCGGCCCGTGCAGCCGCTCAGCACAAAATGGTATCTGCTCCATCCCGGGCAAGTGGTCATTCATTAAAGTGTCATGCTGCCAGCATCTGTTAGGCCTTTATGCAAAGAGCTTCATGCCTTCATTTTTCACTTGAGCTAATATTTTTTAAGAACTCTTAAAATAATAAAAATAAAATTAGTTTAGGGTCAGTACTTAAAGCAAGAGCCTCGGCTCACTGAAGAGCACTGATTTATTATGGAATGGGGATGGAAAACATTGTTCAGACTTATGTTTAATCAGACCAAGTGCTTTTAATTAGCTGGAGAAGAAGATTGTGAACATTTCTGTTTAAGTGTTCCTGCTCAGAGAAATACTTTCATCATTAGAAAATGATCAGCTCACTTGGCATAAATGAAGAACTCCTCATTGGTGTCTTTTAACATATGATGTCTTTTAAAATTGCATATTCAATGTAATAACAAGGAAGATGAAGCATCTGATAACTCCTAGCTTTTTTTTCTCTTACTTTATTTTTTTTTAAGCTTGGGTAGTAATTGAAGTATAATTAGAGAACTTTCCTTAGATCTGGATCTACTTAATTGATTAAAGCATGACTACACAGAAGATTCATTTCAGTTGTTGGCGCTTTTAAATCACATAAAGACATTGTTCTTACTCTGTTGTTTTTAAGTCGCTCATAAAAAGAGTATTAGAAATGTAATCAAGACAAGGATGAAGTATCAGTGTGGTATTTGCATCATTAAAAATTAAAGTTAAGGGTATTACTGAGTTATGTTTTGACATTCAGCAAAATTATACTTTACTTTCTACAACACTTCTGTTGCAAATATTTTATAAATGTGCAAGGAATATGCAGCTAATGTCACTAGGGACTCTTTTTTTAAGTTCTCAAAGAAGAATCAGAGAAGTAAAATTTTTTACTAGGACAAAACGTTTATTGTCAAAATTGAATTTTAGGGAAGTAAGCCTCTTCAGAATTAAGTATGAGATTATTCTAATGATGTTTGTATTAAAATCAGTACTCCCTCAAAGACGCACAGAAGAAAATGTTACAAGTTTCGTAATTGTAATACTGGGGATCCCTTGTAGGAATATTTAAATTGTTATTTCTCGAATGTTTTCCTGGACAAATTCTTTTTTATGGAACAAAACCACTTTTTTTTTTTCCTCATTAAGTCAGATGTATGATCCCTTTTACTTCATTAATTTGAGCCAAATAAATATTTTCCTGACATTATTTGGGGACTTACTATATTGAGTTATAGTATATTTTCTGCTATATAAAAAAGCATTATCACAAAAGGGACATAAGCCAAGCACATGCAATGCTCTGGTGATGACTGGCCATGGCCAGAGTCTGTCCTGTGGTAAATGTCATTTGCCTTTGTTTTAGTCCAGGACAAATTGTCTGGAATATCTTTGTATTTCCTATGTGTGTACAAGCAATATCTGTGGGAAGGAACTCCTTAGCCTTCTGTCTGTGCAAAGATGCTCTCCCCCACCAAAGACAGAAAAGGATCCTCTGGCCAGTGGGGATAAGGCTGAGGAAGTGGTTTCATGATGGATTTAAGCCTATTTAAGTCCCTGGGGTCACTGAAAGAGTTTGTCCCTCACTCTCCTTTATCCGTCAGCCATTCATTGCTGCCTCTCTCTCTAGCAGCACACGGCTTGTTGGTTCAGAGAGCTGCTTTAGCTAAAAAAAAACCTTTTTTTCTGTAGTCAGATTAATTTTCAGTCCAGCTGCGCAGCTGCCCGAGCACTGATGCCAGCACAAACAAGAGAGCTGGAGCACACAATCATGGACAACAGGGAGGGCAGGACTGCTGCTCTCAGCAGCAGTAAATAAGGTGAAGTTATTCAGGAAACTGCAGCCTGTGTGTGAAACAAAGTCTCAGTATAAGTACAGATTTATTTCTTTCAAATCCTTGTACTTGTATGTAATCCTAAGTGAGCAGAACTGGGTGAAATTTACCATTCATTCATTTTTTTCTTCATTTTAACTCAAAATATTTTTTCCAATAAACCAGTTTATTTTGCTGGATATATATATATATACACACTGATACCTGTTTTCTCTTAATTAATTAAAAGG
The DNA here is from genome assembly GCA_013400855.1 of Buphagus erythrorhynchus. Lineage (NCBI taxonomy): Eukaryota > Metazoa > Chordata > Aves > Passeriformes > Sturnidae > Buphagus > Buphagus erythrorhynchus. The sequence continues at coordinate 6,230 of VZTT01035172.1, read as the reverse complement.
AGGTCTTTTTGTTTGTTTGTTTGTTTTTTATTTGTGCATAGAGAAGGATGTCAGTTACTCATTCTTAAATACTTTGTAATTGATTGTTCTCCCTCTCCTCTCCCCCCTCATAAAGGAGCTTTATATCTTCATGTTACAAGTGGAAATGAGATATAATGAAATTAATTGACTCTTCTGCCCTGTTTGATGACCCAGGAGCCTCTGACAGTCAGGAACTGAACCCAGATCTCTCAGATTTCAGTACAGACTGGTATGAATACAGCCAGAGACCCTAAAGCCACAACCCATCCTTTGAACAGATTACCCCCAGCTTTTTCCAGGACCTGCCATGGAAGGCTTTTGCAGCAAACTGGCCATGGGTCTCCCTATTGCTTTAATTACAAAGGAAATAGATGTTCCTCCATTTAGTGTTGACCCTAAAAGTTTGTTAGGCAGTGGAGCTCCTGGGATCAAAACATGTTTCCCTTCAGTTTCCCTCACTTGGGAGAATTATGGTCTGTATTAGAAAAATTAATTAACAATTTGAGAGAAAAATTCAAATTTAGATGTTACCCACACTGAGGAGAACAAAATTAACTCATTTAATGTCAGGTTTTCCATTAATTATATAATTAGCCTCCTGGCACTTTGGAAGAATTTATTATGAATACACATTTTAAGTCCAGAAAATTGTGTGACCTTTTTTTGAGTGAACTGGGGCCTTCTGCCTTTGTCTGTCTTTCCCCTCCTCTGGGGTGCATGTGAGCTCCAAGGTGCAATTTACTAGAGGCAAGGACTATCTGAGAATATTGCAATTACAAAAGATTAAGGGAAAAATTAAGCAACTGGAGAGATGAAGAGAGACTCTCAGGCAGAACTTGTGTCTCTTTAGACTAGTACAAGAAAAAAAATAATTCTGTTCCTTATTGCAGTATTTTCTCTGTTTCTTTCTTTCTCTCTCTTTTTTCTTCCTCTGGTTTTACAGGCCTTTAGCTGAGTATTAGTGCAGTGTATTGTGGACAAAGAGCCTCTTCCATGGGGAGAATTATTTCTAAGTACGTTTGGATCATGTTGACAATCATAACATGTATGTGGCCTGTACAAAGAACCACCTCTTGGGATTGCCCTGAGTATCATTAACAGATAAAATGAACTATATAGCAGACATAAACTTTGCTTCTTTAACTGATTGATGCCTGGAATAAATACAATACTGGAATTTATTTCACTTTTAAATTATAGGAGTAGTTTGACATGGAGCATCAGGGTATTTTGCTTTTTAAACATGAATTGCTCTGGTCTGTAACAAAGCCTTTTAACTTTCTAGGACATCACAGAAAGTTCTTCTTTTATTTTAAACTACTGTACAACTGAAGTCTGAGAAAAGATGGGTATTTGTCTGAAGTGTTACAAAGTTTCAGCAGAATTCATACCTGAGCAGGATCCTTCTGTAAAGGTTCTGCAAGGTGTGCTTCACTTACTGGGCTGGAGCAAACTCAGAAAGTGTTTCCTGTGTTGGGTGCTGCCAGTTCCAGAGTCCAACTTTGAAGCTCAGAATAACACATATGCATTTGGGTTAGTAATTGAGCACGTATTAAAGAGGTTTCTTGAATCATGACCTGAGAGTCTAATTTGGGAAGTGCTGGGCAGCCACACCTTGGCCTCAAAGGTATTTGTGAGGTCTTCACATAAAAATGTCTAATATAGTTACTCAAAACCCCAGACTTCTTAAATAAGAGATTGGTTTGGTAGTCTGAGCCTGAACTTGCTTGTCAATGACAGCTCATATATTTGTCAACATTCTTGAGGCATATTTTTGGAAATCTGAAAAATTTCCCTTCTGCTAGTTGCAGTTAGTTTGATGGCAGCCAGGAATTCTGCAGCATAAAAGCACGTCTC
>VZTT01035171.1:0-13007 GCA_013400855.1 Buphagus erythrorhynchus | reverse complement strand
GAAAAGGAGAGAGAGGAAGGAAATGAAAATCTCTGTGCTGACAAGCAGACAGTCTTCAGTGATGATGCTCATGTTCAGATTTTTCCCAGGAACTCCCTAGAAAAGGAAATGACAAAGAAGTGATACTTGGCTCTTCTATACTCTGGTACACATTACAGCCTGCAGGTCTTCCCATTCCCTTGGCAAATCCTATGGCTCACGCATTTGCAGCTACAGGGAACAGCACTGAGCTTTGCTCTCCCCCCCATCAGAGGCTCCCACTGAAAGAGCCAAACTGAAGCAACTGCTCTGCAAACAGCCCCTCCAGAGCATCTAGCTCACAGCAGAGATGAGCCAGAGAGTGCTCCCAGATTTCTGTGGCTCCCCTTCCCAAAACCTGCTTTGCAAGGAGGTGGAGAGCTCTGACTCTTGTGCTAAGCCAGTCCCATTATCTCCCCTGCTGTGGAGAGCAGAGGGTGCCCAGGTGCCCAGCCCAGCCCTATTACCGCAGTATCCGAGGCAGCTCTGGACTCCTGTAGATGTACTTGTGCCGGTAGCCAAGGTCTGTGTGGAAGGGCACAAACTGCACCTTGTAGTCCCGGAAACTCTGTGACGTCGCGGCGATGTTGTAAAGCTGAACCCAAGGGGAGGCAGGTGAGGGACTCATGTCACTTCAACCCAGCTCCCCCTGCCAAACCCACAGCCCCCTCAGGCGTGAGTGTGGGGCTCTGGCTTGAGCAGCTTTGGTAGCTCCAGCCTCATTTCACTACTGATTTGCCACCTCCAACACTACAGAACCTGCAGTCCCTCTGGGCTATGTGTTTTACACCTTTCCATTACTGACTTCTTGCCTGGCTGAGATGTTGTTCTATCCACACCCATTCCTCCCACCAGATCAGTTTGAAGAGTCACATGTGCACCTTTTTTCCCAGATGAAATGGTACCACTGGATCATCCTCAGCATGAAGGATGAGCAGGGAGCAGGAAATGTATTTCACACTGTAAAACAGACAAAGTCACAAAGGCTCAGAGCAATCCCATCGTTCTCTAATACCAACACATGTACATTTTTAAGAAAACTGTAATGACAAACATGTCCTGTGGGTTATTAACTACAATTTAAAATCTTATCTGGGCACCATTCATTTAATCAATAGAAAATTCACCAGTGAAAGATATGCTCATAAAATTTTCTTGCTGCTTAGACCAGAGAAAAGTGGCTCAGTCCACTGTAAATCATCACACCACATCCCCCCACCCTCGGTCTGGTTTGGTTTCAATACTGGAAACTTAAAAATGCTCAGGGCTCTTCAATGACAGACTCAGTGAAAGGAGACAATGTGATTACAGGTATGGTGGCTTTGGCAAATACACAGTAAAAAAATCTTCCCAAGCCTTCCTTCCATGTTCCAATACTACTGTTTAACAGGTAAGGTACACTTGAAAAGCATAAATGGCATGAGCCAAATCAGCGTATCCCTGAGTAGTCTCTGTTCTCTCTGTTGCATCTGGCCTTACTATGAACAATTAAAAAAGACAGAGCTCCACTGTGCTGCTCCTAGGACTGTTAGAGTAATTGAAATCACTCCAGTAAGAGCAACGCAGCAACAAGGTCAGAGTGCAGTCTCATGTCTATCCTCATTGATGCTTGCCATGGCTTACTGCAGCCACAGCTGGAACTCCAGCAAAGAGGGAACTCACTTCTCATCGTTTGCAAATTTAATTCCACTTGTTGTGATGGGGTCAAGGAAGAACCAGTCAAATCCAGGGAAGTATCTGTATATCTGAGAGGAAAAATGTGCATTAGTGGCAGGCACCAGCAGGCCAGTGATACAAACAGCACTAACAGGGCAGGCCACTGCCATCCCATAACATCCCTTGGCTGCTGACCATGCTCTTTGCAGTAAGACTGCCCCTGTTTCCACCAGTATTATTTTTCCTCCCCTGTTTCAGGCCTATCTTACCAGCCTGCTCAGGAACAGGCCCTGTGGGTGTGCTTGCATGGTCAAAGTCTCCAGGTATCATGCAGGACTGGACTAAGTTCTGCTCAGTTCAGATCCAGTTCATTCCCATGCTGGACACGTGGCTCTGGCACTGCTTATTGTGTGCTCCAAGCAACTCAAGCGTAGTTCTTGACCCCTAATGTTTACACATATCAGCACTGCCCCACAAGTCATGCAGTTAGCTCAGCTCCAGCACTTCTGAAGGTTCATTTCTAAGTACACAATTCCATGCCACCAGTGTGAGTACCACTGTGTACTTGCCACAGAAAAGGGGTGACTCCGCGCCTCCTCCCGTATGTTGGTGAATGGGGATTCCAGGATCAGGGCATCCGGGGGTGTTTCTGAAAAGCCAAAGGCAATGTGCTGAAATGCAGGGGTGCACACAGCCAGCAAGAGCAGGGTCTGCCTCAGGAGAGCAGCTGCCACCACAGTGTGCCAAGGACAGCTCTGTCACTACCCCAAACTTCTGCAGGAATCTGGGACAGGGCAGGCTGCTGGGAAGCGCATCCACGGGTCACACTTACCTCTCTCGCAGAGGCGCCGCACCAGATTTGTTGCAACCCTGGAAAGAAGGAGCAGGGTTGAATTGGAACAGGTCCTCTGCAGAGCAGCAGCTCTAGAGGTGGCCCAGGTACAACTCAACAGCCACGGGGTCAATCCCTCACACTGCCTGAGGTCCAGACAGCCAGCCCACAGTGACCTGTGTCCCCAGCAGCCTCATGTACCTGACTGCCCCAAGTGACACAGGGGCCTGTGCTTAAGTGAACAAGTCCAAGGAAGAAACACACCACGTATGTGTGGATGGACTCCTTTCAGGTGGCTCTCAGGCTCCCAGCATATCTACAGTGTGACACAGCCTCCTACCTCCAGACCACAAGGGCTAAGAAAGCAAGAGGGGAATGCAGGGATATAGGCAGAGGGGTGCTGTGTTCCAGGCAGTTGGAGTGCAGCACCCCAGGACTACACTGCAAGGAACTCCCCTAACTGGGACAGAAAGCAGCAAGGCCTCCCCTATGCATCACCCTAATGGGACAGGGATATTTCCAAAGTTGCCAAGTCCTTCAAGCACAGCGCATCACACAAACCTTGAACTCCAGACTGGCTGTGGTCACTAGAGAACTCAGCTGGGGACCAGTCTCTGGACACTCTGACTGCAGTGTTGGGAAACACCACAAGCATGTTCTGAACAAGAAAGGGATTCTGAACGGGGCAAAAAATATAGAGGACGAGCCAAAGAAAAAGTCTTTGTCTTCTCTCAAACAAAGCAGGGTGTTTAGTGTCACAGCAATGAAGAGCCACTTCCCTGAAATATTTCCCTGTCCCAGCATGTGTTTCACAGCCTTTGTGGTCTTACAGTTTATCTGTACACAGCTCAACTCAAAGGTGACTCTTGTGTTTGCCCTCTGCTCCTCCACCAATCACAAGGGTAAGAGCATGTGGTGCTGAACATGACTAGCCTCCAGACAGCCGTGGAAAGTGAGGAAGCAGGAAATAAAAGTTAAAAACATGAAGGCAAAGGCACTTGACACCTCGAATTCCCTGTTCCAGGCATGACCATGGAAATGTCAGAAGTGGCCAGCAGCATAGTCATGCAGGCATCTGCACAAGCACTGATTACACACGGCATGCTCATCAGGACAGGAGGAAAACCTCTTGTAAGGACAAGTGACACACAAGCGTGGCTGGTCTGAGACACTTTTAGAATACCTGAAAAGTCTGATGCTCTGCTCTGAAAGGCAATCTGCAATCTATTCTTCTAAGTGTCTTTCTAGTGTGAACCCTCTGGACAATCAATGAAAGTTCAAGATCCATTGCTGCAGCCCTTCTCACTCTGTACAGTGCAAAGGAGGAATCCACCCCCCAGAAATTATGCCACAGATGCCAAGCCAAGCCAAGCCAGCCCAGGGATTATAGCAAAATAGCAAAACAGCACCTTCATCCAAGGTCAGTGCTTAATGTTCTTTAGAAACTGCTGCTTTAGAAGTGCCACTAAGATTAGATGCTTACCCTGTGCCCAGGGAGTGTCCCCATATATAGACAGGGTTCTCTCCACTCCGTGCTTTTATCCAGTCAAAGACATGAAGGGCGTCGTAGGTCATTCCCCTCTCTGATGGGCTGCCTATTGAGTCACCCCAGCCTGGAACACAGAGAGTCCTGCTGAGAATCGCTCAAACTGCTCAGCAGAACCAGCCAGCTCCTCCTATGCAGCTCATCTGACATTCTAAAGGGACCTGGGACATGGGTACTTTCTGTTCACGTCACTGTGCACCTCTAGGACTTGGGGCTGAAAGCCCTGATTGACTCACAGTTATTTAATCCAGGTGACCGCTGTCTGCCAAGGAGTTTTTGTGGATTTAGTCAACAACAAAACCAAGGACTGTATCTCAAACACTGCTACAACAGCATTCTTGCACGTACCCACCTGCAGCAGCCCAGCTCCCAAACCTTCTCTTCTTTTGCATGCATGGAACCAATCAGTAATTAGAATCTCTGACAGCACAGGATTGGATGCTTAAGGCCAAAACCCAACCGTGTCTCATAGAGCTGTTGCAACATCAGTTTGTCTGTGCTGTTTGATCAATGCCCTCCAGCAATTTTCCACCCTCCTGACTGTTTTGGCTCCATCACTATTGCAGCACATCTACACATTGTATGGTCTTGGCAGCCAGCATCCCACATTCCTTCTGATATCTAATAAGCAGCCAGAGAAGAAGCTGCCAGCAGGACTGAATAACAGGGCAAGCTCCTACAAATAAACCTCTCCCAGGTGTCTTCTTGATAAAAATGCAACGGATTAATTTCTTTCCCATATCTGCAGAGGCATTACGCTGCAGCCATGGCTTAAATACTAAGAAGGTAAAAAAAGAGCAGCAGATGCCTGACTGCTGGTGCAGAGGTGCAAAGCAGTCATGGGCTTCTGGCCAAGTATTGTTAGCAAATCCTTTACTCTGTCTTATCTCACCTATGAGCTTTTAAAAGGAAGCAAGTGCAAGTTCAGTTCCCTGTGTGACCTTAGGAAAATCAACTAGATCTTATCCAAAAGGACTACACCTAGGCAAGCCCACCAGCTTCCGTATGTGCACCTGAGGAGTGCTTTAAGTGGATGCTGTGACAGTCTGTGTGCCTGGCTCACTCTCTGCTCCTTAGCTCCCAAACCAACAAGCCCTGTGCATGAGGACAGACAGGAGCCAGAACCCACCCAGCTGGACATCAGGAAGGCACTGGAAAGAAATTTCTGGAAATTCTTGTATATCCATGAGGGGAAAAAGGAGAAGCAATAACCACACCTAATTAGCTGGCAGCAAGTGTTTGTAAAAGAAGCCCACATACCTCGATAGTCAAATGTCACTACATGGTACCCAAGGGAGCTGAGAACCTGGAAGGCAGAGAAACCCATTACAGAGTCTTCTACACCAGCCATGCTCCTGCATCAGGCCAAAGCGCAGGGATTCATTTTATAAGATTATTGACATGTTAAATGGCCAATTTACAGCTTTTCAGTGTAGCAGGCACAGAGCTTTCCAACATCCAAACATCTCAGCCCACTTTTTGTTTCCTGGACCTCATATCAGGCTACCTAAGATGTTGATTATCCCTTTAACAGCTTTGACCTTAAGATCTGCAAATATCCTACTGTTTCCCCTACAAAGACTTTCATGTTTTCCAGTGAAAGAGTGCAACTGCTTCAATTATATTACTCAAATTGGCATAAATGTAAGCATAACATAAAGAAGCCCATTTCAGAAGGCTTAAATGTATAGATCAAAGATGTGAAGTTGCTCTATTATGAATATTTATGTTATAACCAATGGTAATCCTAACAAAACCTGTTAAAAGCAAGTAAAAACACTCAATGTTAGACCAACTTGCTTGGAAAAAGTGCCTTGGTAAAACTAATACAAGCATTCCAAGCTACCATTGATTGATATTAACCTAACAGCTCTGTGGTAGACAAAAATCAACAAAAAGTTACAAAAGGATTAAAATCTTGCTCTTGGGGTCTATGTATGATACATGGTTTTTTAAAAAGGAATATTAGTATTATGCTATACTCTAGAGAGGAAATATAAAACCAACACCATTTCTAGTGGGACTGGGAGTATCGTAGTCTACAAATGAAATGACACCTGTCAGCCGAGCATTACTTGTAGCACAATTTTAAGAGACTAGGGTAGATTTATAAACAATTAAACATTTCACAACCACTTTGGGGCACATAATATCAAGTGGAGCTCACACAGACAACTGGCACCTGACTGGAAAGGGAGAGAGCAATTCCATTGTCCCACTAGACAAATGAGGTGCTGTAGGACAGCTGTTTCAAATGGAATCACTATATGACGTTTTTATATGTTCACTTACACATTGGATTCCCTGACTGGACATGCAGAAGATGAAGTTGCTTCCTGAAAAGTTTGGTTTTTAGCTTTACAATGTGATTTTAGTGTTAAGAAATCATATACAATCTCACCTTTTCCAGGCCATTAAAAATAATTTAATCTGTTGAGACTTCACCTATCTTCTATACACGTTTGCTATGTGTTGGCTGCATTGAAGGCCTATTAAAAGCACCAGCAAAAAGGACAGCATCCCAAACTGGTTCGTTCTGCTGGAATAAACACAAACCTGGAGTTTCTGAAGTGCTCTTCTGCTAAGCTCATGTGTGTGTTCACACTGACTGAAAAAGGCAAACTAAGCAGCTTGCCTGCATGTTCTCAGAAGCAAAGAATACCAGACCCAGGAAAAGAAACCTTGGGTTTTGGTAAACTGTGTTCTCTGTATATCTACACAGAAACACACCAAGTCTGTATATTCTGAAGCACTGCTATTCCTGTCCATCAAAATCAAAACCAACTCCTCTGCCAGCACAAAATGAATCACAGCACAGGCTGGTTTCAAGAAAAATTATAGAAGAGATCACCATACATGACAGTCTCCCCAACTAATATTCTGCATCTTAGCTCATCTTTTTTTTCTTAAAGGAAATGAAGTATCACCTGCCTCCTTGGGGTTGCTAAACACTATTTTCTAAGCAATCTGAATTTAAAAGGTTTTGCAGCAGAGGATCTTGCATTGAATTGCAATAAAGCTTTTTGAGTGCCAACACTGACACAAATAAAGAAAGGAACAGCCTCAGACCTCTCTGAAATGAACCAGCAAAACCAATTATGGCTCTTTTAGAAATGCGTGATATGAGACCAAGAACTTGTGTGCGGGAATTTCAGCCAAAAGAGTTTAATAAAATAAATTACCCCAAAAATCATTAGACAAAACACTCAAAGCAACTCTGTTCTCACATAACTCACACCATAGTGCTATACCTGGGAAATTCACTGGGTTTTCTACAAGACCTTCTGCACTTGAGATGGCACCCCTCATACAAACACACTGTGCCATGAGTAAAGGGGAAATCCAAGCTGAATACTCTTAAATGGTACCTTAAATTAGTACATTAAGCCAATCAATCAAATTGAGGCTGTAAATTAAATAAAACTTTTGATTTTTCCCAGAATCTGTGTTGGTTAGCTCAGTTGGAGCTGGCAGTTAACAACAGCAAATAAAAGACCTTTCAAATATCTTTGAAGATGGGACAAGTGTGCTCAAGCTTACAGATCCCTTTTCCCATAGAGGATTCCTATTTAAAGGACACTGAGAGCCTCAAGGGCTGTGCCTGTTGGCAGTGGGCTGTCTGAGCAGTCTTCTCAACTCTGTGCCCACCGGGTGTGTCAATGCAGCTGTTTGGACAACATAGGCAGTCACTTACCTTGTAAAGCTCCACCCGGTGATCCCCTCCTCTGCCAAGAGCAATTGATGGAGAGAAAAGGAGAGGGGGAAAAAAAAAGAAAAACATAAAACAAAACAACCAAACAAAAAGAAACAAACACACACCCCCCACACCAAACCAGCCACATTTGAACATTTAAGTTTCCAGTAACATATTTCCCAATTGCATCAGGCAATCTAACAAAAACATGCCAAACATAAGAAACACCATAACTGCTTTGTCACAGGCTTCAAGGAGACAGTCAGGTTTTGTTGAGCTAGGCAGGACATAATTTTGAAGTCAACTTCTCCATGTAAATCTTGCCTCACAGCAGGTAAAAATGAACTTTTCAACCCACCCTGCTATTTGCCTTTTCCAAAGCCTGTAATACATCCAGAACAGCCTGTCCCTTTTGGCTCTACCTACCCTGAGCTCTTGCCACAAGTGCTCCCCCAGCCAGTAGCCCTGACTCTCAAAAGTTTGATGCTCCAAGCAGAAATCACGACATTAAGCCAAGCAGGTGGCTCTTAGATTTTCACACCTGTCTCCAAGCACAGGGAAAGAAAGGACATGTGCAAGAAAATGAGCAGAGAAAAGCAGAGCTGAACACTGTAAATAAGTCCAGGGGAACAACCTGCTTTTATTTATAAATATAAACTGAAACCTAGACAATGGAAAGGAATGTGAATGTGCCATTATATACCTTAATGTATATGCACAACATGACATGGCTAATCCATACTCAAACTTCAGTCTAGTATTGGTATTATAGTAAATACACTCTTGCACTCATGAAAACTCTAAAATTTTCATACTATGACTGGCTTGGTCAGTGCAGCCTCTAAACTAAAATGCCAAATCTCCCCCTAAGGACACATGCACTTGCCAGCCCAAAAGCTGTCAGCTCCAACCATGCTACAAAATACCTAATGCAGTCAAAAACACTCAGGGCAAAATGCAAAGAGGTGCTTGTAAGTAATTTTGAATCATATAAGCCTGAACATGATGATCCACTTGATTGAAAAGTCACTCTTCACATGCACACCTTTGTGCATTTTCATGCTTTCCTTGAAGTGTAACAGAGCAATTTTTTCTAAGAGGATCAAGTACACAACATTTTTGCCTCAGCCCCAGATCACGCAAGTCAAACCAGGAAGCCAAGGCAGTGCCTTTTACTCATGGTTAATGCAGCCTGCAGCAGTAAAGCAGCCCTTGGACAAGCGACTGAATGTGCAGCACAGAAACAAACATACAGTGAGACACATTAAATTTGAAATGGCAAAGCCAAGACACCCCCAGCTCCTCCAGTGCACAGAGTGAAATGTGAAATATGTAACTAATCCCTAGTTCAGTCCTTTATCTCAGTAGCACTTAAGGAAGTTGAGAAGGAAATCTAATCAATACACACACAGCAGAGATACTGGCCCCAAATAGCCACCATTAAGCTGCAGAATAGCTTCCCTTAGTATAATTTGCTATACCTAATAAAGGCAAAAAAAGAAAAACTGAAGAAGTATTTGAAAAACAATGCCACAATTTGATTAAACCTTGCAATACGTCAGCACAAGAAGGCAAGAGCAGGTTGCAAAAAAACCCATCTGTTCATGCATTTCCTGGGTCACAGCACACATCTTCCATATCATGCCCTTGCACCAAGAAAAGCACACTGCTGAGACAAGAATGTGTGTGAAAAATGTTCTTGTGATGTAAAGGCTAGAAAACCTTCACTACCAGCACAGCTAAAACAGTTTCTTTACATCATGGAACTTGTCTTCCTGCAATGTTGCTGCTCTTGCAGAGTATCTATGGGCAGACATCAGCTTCAAAAGAACGTGCAATCAAGAAAAAACATCCCAAGAACTGGCACTCAAAATTCAGCAGGGGTTTGATACTCTTTTGTAAAATGCATATTTTTAAGAGAAAAGACCATGTTCTAATAAATTAACAAAAGCAGTATAACATGTGTAGAGGTGGAAGGAAGAACACGATCCTGAGAAATAACTTCACACTGCATTAATGGCTTTTAGCATCCAGCAACGAAGTACAGAGAACTAACATACTACTTTAGCCAATAAACAGTCAACTAAAACATTACAAATTTTAGAAGTGCTCCTCGTTCAGACAAATGTCCTGGACAGATGCAATAATGAAACAAGATCAACACATGACCTTCCTCTTTCCTTCTGGTTTTCCTTCCTCAGAATGTGTTAATTACCAAAGTAAACTCACAAAAGGAACTGGAAGGTTTATTTAATGCCTGTGAGTCACATATACAGAAGCACTAATACCATCCCGTGTCTCAATTCAGACACTACTACACTGAAAAGAACTAGTTCTCATCACCTGATTTAGGAAGGGTCACAGCCTCCTGGATTCAAGCAGAGGATACAAGGCAAACTATAATATCAGATATCTCTGGTAACTGCAATAAATCTATTCCCACATTCAATAAATGGAAAGGGATCTTTCCATAAAATATATATGCCTTCTTTTAAAAGGAGAAGCACGAAACTTATTTTAGATTTCATTTTGGTTTTAATCATAGAATAGTTTAGGTTGCAAGAGACCTTCAAAGGCCATCTTGTCCAAATCCTCTGTAATGAGCAGAGACATATTCAACTAGAGCAGTTTGCTCAGATCCCCATCCAGCCTGACTTTGAATGTTTCCAGGGATGGGGCATCTGCCACCTCTCTGGGCAACCTCTTCCAGTGTTTGACCACCACTCTCGTTGTAAATAATTTCTTCCCTGTATCTGATCCAAATCGACCCTCTTTTAGTTATCCTTTATCCATTATCCCTTGTCCTATCACTACAGCCCCTAAGGAGTTTTTCCTCAGTCTTTCTAAACGTGCTGAAGTTGTGACAAGCCAGGAAAACATATCCTGAAAGAAAGCCATCAGTGTTTTGTGTCTCACCTTGTTCCCGCATTCCCGTGCAGGTAAAGGATTACAGGATGACTGGAGCCCAAAGCCTCTTCAAACCACAGCTGGTCCTTCCCTCGGGCACTCTTCCATAAGGCTGCAGGGACCGTGTGCCTGTGTACAGAAGGAAAATGTACACTGTCCTGCTGCTACTCAACACTGAAGCGTCTGCCACTCGAATTATGAGATTTTCCGTTCAGCTCCTTCACTCAGGATTCTACACCTCACCATTGTGACGCACTTCCCATCACCATTGTCTTCAAAACTTAGGGCTGTCTGTGAGAGGCATCAAACTTCAAAGGCACAATTACTGAACTTCCTGCTTTTCTGGTGAAAGTATCACAGTTCCTCAGCTTTTATGGCACTTAATTACTTCAATTAACATACTTATATACCATAAACAAGATTCACTGCTAGGTCAGCAGATGTTCAGAAGAGTCAAAGGCAGTTTGGCTTGGAAAGAATGTTCAGTGATTAAGAGGCGTATCTGACTCTATAGCCAATTTGAGGAAAAGGAGGAACCCAGGCTCTGAGAAGATCATGTGTTTTGTTTTCAGGCACAAGGTTCTTGAAGGTCTAACATTTTAGCTGAAAAAGTTACAATCCACAAGAGACAGGAATTTTTAACTCACAGCAGTTCTTCTGTAGATAATGTACCTAGGTGGCCTGCAAACACTGGTGGAACAGAAAGAGGAATGACAGACTGAACAGAAGATAGGCAATTTAAATAGATAGATAGATAGATAATTACAATACAAACACAAAGCAAGTACATGCCCATAACCATCTCAGTTGTTAAGAAGGGAGCTGGCTTACAGCCATCAGAAGGAATTTAAGTACTTAGATGCCTTTTTTACCTGAAAGGCAAACAAGCTTGCACCTATCACACTGATCCTTCCCAGATGTAAAGCTCAGAGGACAAACTAACAGGGGGAAAGCAATGTAAAAAGTCTACTTACTTGCATGCAGTCAGCAGACACCAAGGTCTTGAAGAGGTAAAAAGCCTCAGTAATTGCAAGACTCAAAAAATCTACAACTGTTCTGCCTCAAGACTTTTGCAAACTTACAAATAAAGCAGGCTGAGGAGTTTGTTTAACAAATATACCAAACACAGAACCTTGCACTGGCTTTTAAAAGCAAGGTTCCAAACTTTTGAGAAAATCTTCCATAAATATCAAGACAAATGGCAGCCTCTGAATTGCCACCACAAGCTGGAAGTTCTGTTTTAGCAAAGATACACAGTACACTTGCAAGAGAAACAATATATAAATCTCAAGATTGCAACAAAAACTTGTTTAACATCTTAACAGGTAGAATTTTAATCGTCCAAGTGAAGAATCAAACCATTATTTATCAGCATATCCTGGAAAGACTGAAGTTTTCAAGTTTCTTAACAGGCCTTTCACCAAAATTTACTTAAAGGAAAGAAATTGTCCTAGTGATAATTATAAGAATATCTCTATCCCATTTAATGGTTATGTACTCTGAGAAAAGAAAATCTCTACTGCATTAAAGGACATATTTAAGTTACACACACAACTGAAAACTCAAAATCCTTCACTTTACAGATGGAACATCACTGTCTGCATTAAGGGAACACCTCCTTCCTTGCATACCTGACATGATCCAGGGTAACAAGGAGCTAAAATGAATTGTACCCACCTGAGACCAGAAAATCATCTTTGTGAGAAAGAAGTGACAAATGAGCTCTGACACTGTCACTTGTTTTGTAAAGACAGTAAACTGTTTGTTCTGTTCTCACCCAGTCTCCAAATCTTACATATGTTTTATGAACCGAATTTTCTTCCTCCTACTCTGAACACTTTGATCTATTTTCCTATTTTCCCTGACATGTATTTTGCAAAACAAAATATGAATCAGAGTTGAATGACAAAACATCTAATTCCATGGGTCTGGTCTGATCTGGAGGCAGGATCTTTGTAGTGATGCAGACCTGTAACCTTTATGATTCCAAATTTTGGTGCTTCTCTGAATGCACAGGTTGTCTGACTGCTTTGTGTAGTACTGATCAAGGCTCAGATGAGACCCAGAGATTTGCATACTTTTCAACATGAACTTGGTCACTTGGCAGAGGAAAATACTAACATCCACAAATGAGAGCATGCACAGCAACAAGACTGAATAGGCAACACCAAGAACAAAAAGAAGGACAAAGATGCATGGCACATACTGCACAGAACTGGATTCCTTACCAGACTCCAATGGTTACATCCTCCTCTGGCTTCAAGTAATAATTACAGGTGTGGTTTAAACCTTGATCCTGTGGTCTTTTCAAGTCAATGAAATACGGGACTCTCACTGAAATGAAAAAAAAATAA
>VZTT01035165.1:0-14468 GCA_013400855.1 Buphagus erythrorhynchus | reverse complement strand
CTGTAAGATACTAAGTGCTCTGAAGGACTAACACAATGAAAAAGCCCATGGAGCAGTCAAAGTGTACAAGGCTGTCTTGTATGCTTAAGTGTCTTGCAACACTTGCAGCATCTTAAGTATACTTATTAATATATTAATAAACANTCCCAAAACTTAAAAAAATTACTGAAATCATCTAAACTCTGCCTTCAGCAAGCTCTATTAAACCTTTTTTAAGACTGCAGGGGAGAGAGAAACAATTTTTTCTGCAGTAGTAAATGATCCACTGATGGGCAGATTGGTAGCAGTCACTGGGCCTTTTGCTCATAGTATTTGAAGGCTGAATATATAATAGTAAATTGAACAGTGCCAGAAAATTGCCAGAAATTGTATCCAGGTCCTGGAAAATGATATGTCTGTATTGTTCAAGTTTTAGAATGATCTCTCATACAGTTTTGCCCTCAACTATCACTCTCCCAAATAAGCTGCAGAAATAGTTTGTAAGCCAGTGCAGGGTAAAGGCCTGTTCTCAGTACTGTTTCCATCTGGCTAAGCTCCTTTGAGGGGCAGGAGAA
Organism: Buphagus erythrorhynchus; assembly: GCA_013400855.1. Taxonomy (NCBI): domain Eukaryota; kingdom Metazoa; phylum Chordata; class Aves; order Passeriformes; family Sturnidae; genus Buphagus; species Buphagus erythrorhynchus. The sequence continues at coordinate 13,914 of VZTT01035165.1, read as the reverse complement.
TTTGAATTATTGTCTTGCACTAGCAAATTATGCTTTGAACCTGTGCCTCAGCTCTTTTTTATGTCTCAGTGATGTGAATAGCATTAAGCTGGCAAGAACTGAACTGAACTGCCTCAATAACTGTGGAAGGGATCTGTGAATGCTCACTGACATTTCTGTTTTCTTTGAGTTACTAATCTGCAGTCAATAATAAAAGGAATCTAAAATTAGGGTTTTGTTATCCTTGGGGGTTTGCAAGATATTTACATTATGAAGAGAAATAGATGATGAAGAGAAATTTTGTTTGAATGATAGATTCTGCAAATCTACAAAAATTATAGGAATTTGCTGCCTATAAGATCTGTTTGCCTGACAATAATACAACCAAACTTAAAGAACGCTGTCCGTATTGCACATCTCTTCAGTTATCTCTGTAGAAGAAAACAGCTTTTCTTCATTTGTGTTTTGTTTTGTTTCTTGTTGCCTTCTCTTATATTCCTTTGCATAGGGACACTTAGCTGATGTGCCTTAATTAGACATTTAAAGCAGAGCTGTGTGAGCACCACTGAGTAGCATGAGCTAGAGGAGTTCCTGTCCTCAGGGCATGGTGGACGATCAGAGGGAAAGGACAGTTGCCATCTCTTAGATTTGAAATTCTGATATTTCATGACAATATTTTGTGATTTTACCAATTTCAGATTTTTATTATAGTAGTTCGAGTTTAGTTTAGTTGTGACATTTTAGCTTAGAAGATCTGAATAAATTCAAATATCACTCAACTTGCTAATAACAATAATGAGTTTCAGATATACAAAAATCCCTGAAAGACTATCTGTTATTTATGCATCCCCTAAAGAAAATTGCTTTTTATTTGTTTGAGTTTTTATTTTATTTTTTAACTTGTTTTCTTCTTTATTGTTTTCATTTCCCTCTATTATCCTTTTCTTTGAAGTCATGCTTGGCCACAAGAAAACAAGAATGTATTTAAAAGAATAAAATTTATCCTGCAGTAGCTTCAGAAATCAGGAGTAAAAAAATTACTCCAGTAAATGGAGGCTGAAGCCCATCTCATAAGGACCTCTCTGATCATTACACCACTGATCTCTCTAGGCTGCTTCTATAGCCAGCAAGAAGAGGGATGAACTGCTCTTTGAAGCAACTGTTGGTTTTCTGACTTAAAAGTCTCAGCTACAGACTTAAACCCGAGTGGACTCTTAGATTTTGTTATTATTCTTTTCTTAGAACCATTTGTTTGCCTTGTGATTCTGCATTGCACTATTTTGACTGTTTCATCCAGCATTGCTTTTATGAATAAAAGGTATCATAGGTATCATAGAAATAAGACTTTGCCTTTGTAAACTATGATGTAAAAATTGCTCCTTTCCTGCACTGAAACATGCAGCAGTATCCCACATGATTGGGAATAAGCAATAGACTAAGTGGTGTGGAATGGCATGATCATTTTGACTCTGGAAGGGAGCAGCAGGCTGCCCAACTTGCAGACAGTTTATAAAGGAGCCTGCAATTCTGTCTTGTGTTCTCATGGAAGCAGGTGAGGTCAGTGTGTCTGCCCACACTTCCTTGTAAAACCCAAAGTGCATAGCAGGGTATCCAGTTTACTTAATTGTCTCTTGGAAATTCTCCAGTTGTGTGGATGTTTTGTCACGCCCTCAGGAGATCCCATTTCTGTATGCTGTTTCTTCCTGGTACATCCTCTTCCCTATGGCGTGTGGTTTTTTCATTACAGTGAAGAAATACTTATTAACCTCAATCATGACCAGTAGGCAAAAAGTTGTTTGCTTTACTGCAAAGGAAAGAGCACTGGTTGATAGCACCCTCCTAGTTAAAAAGAGCCTTCTTCCTAAAGGGACCAATCTCAGCAATTGTCAAAAAAATGTAAAGACTCTTTAAATCTTTCATTGTGAAACTACTTTAATCACTTTCTTTTGTCCAACATCTCTACAAAATTGTTATGTAAAGAAACTGTAGTGACTGGAACTTTCCTTGCTGCTGTGTATTTTTCCTCCTATAAGAGGTAGAAATAACATTAAGGGCTCCATGACAAAAGGAAAAAAAGGAAAAAAATCCCCAGATGGTGCTTTGTTGCTAAGCAACTTAAAGAAAGATGAAAGAAACCACAGAGCTCTATTTAGGTCTTGTAAAAACTCAAGCAGTAAATACCCACTCCTTTGATCTTATTTAACCATGATGATGCCTTATTATCCTGTGTTGCTGAAAAGAAAAAGTAAGTTCTGGGGACAGATAAAAGAGGTAGTTACAATAGTCCTTGAAAGGTTAGAGGCAGCCTGTCAGTAAATAGTTGCTAAAAAAATCCAGTTATAATTGAACTGTCCAGCTCAACTAGGATCAAATCTAACATTGTCTATTATATTTGTCCTTCTCCACCTTCCCCAGACCCACTTCTCCCTTTACATCTGAAGACACATAGTACAGCCATGTTCACTGCAGCTGTGGAATGTGGTGACATTCCCAGGTGTCACATTGGTCTCTGTGTTCTTGGCCACCTGTAGATCGATGGCAATTTCAAATGGAGGTGCATTTGTAATTCTCACTCTGGTCCATTGAAAAATAGGTAGGAAAGTGTTGGGGGTTGCTGTCTCCATTGCAGTGAACAATGCACTGCCAATGTTTGCAGACAATTTATGTTCTGTGTAGTTAATCTCAGGCAGAATCTATTCTGTTTCATGAAGGTCTATATGCTGCAGCAGACATGCCTCTGATCATTCATTTGAGCTAGTCATAGATCACTTTAAAGAAAAAATAAAAGAAGAAGAAAGGGAGTATCTGGAAAGGTAAAGCCTTAATAGCGTATGAAATAAATAGCTTGGGTAACAGCTTCTGCTTTTATTTGACATAATTTTTAAAAAAATGAAAAAAAAGGCAAGTTCTGAATAAAAGATACTGTGTCTTGAAATTGTTATAAAATTGCATAGTATATTTCATCTGCACTGAAGACAAATAACCTATGGCTTTCTTTGATATGAGTTTGCATAATACTGCATTAATAGAGTTATCTCAGGCAAAAAGACATTTGTTTTCCAGTGAAAAGTATGAATAAGAAAAATATGAGTAAGAGAACAAGTCAGATACTCTATCAAGATACAGTACTTATTTATGATAGGTGATATAAAACTCTCTCACGCACGATGATTTGTTCTATGATGTAGCAATCATTGAATTCCTTAATAATGGAAATAATTTATTTAAATTGCATACTTGGAATATAGTACCAGATTAGAGAAATCTTGTCTGTCAAATCAGACTTCAGAGTCCAGATAAATTATTTGCAAGAGTTTTCACAACTACAGTTTTGAGCAAGGAAGTGCCAAGTCCATGTTTTTTTGATGTTTAGGATGACGTTGCAAACAAACAATGCAGGGAATAAAATGCAGTATATTCAACAACTTCAGTTACAGGATTAGTAAATAATCTTTGGTATGCAATGGTGAATTATCTGTTTGATTAGCAGTTGCGAACTTGAAGCTATACTGTATCTGAAATTACATTAAAAATGCATGTATAGCTTTTAATATCAAAATTCTCATTTTCTCAGTGTTGAAGACTTTGCATAGAAATCATTCTATTCGACTCACCAAGTGCATTTGTGATATGCAATCATGCAAAGCCAAAATGAGTATTTTTATAATGTTCTACATCTCCTTCTAAGACAAAATCTAAATGCAAATACCACATAAATTTCTTCATTGTAAGCTAATTTTTTAAACATGTTTAACCTTTTTTTTTTATGGTAAGAGATAATGATGGAATAGCATTTCAGTAAACCAGTAGAAACTATCCCTTGAAAGGCTGTCATTAATTGAACAGAAAACATCAAAAAGACATGGTAAATAATTTACTTCTGTAAGAATTCAAGTGATAAGGCTTTAAATAGAGGTTTGAAAAGAAATTATTTTTTAGCACATGAAAATTTTGAATGTTTAAAGTTTTGTCTCTTAAAAAAAAAAAAGATAAATTAAGAAAATACTGAGATTCTTTGCAAAAGGACTACTTCACTGGGAGAAGTACATCTGACTTTGTCATGTGGCTACAGGTACGAAGTCTTTGGCAGATGGGCTGCAATGTGTCTGTAAATACCAGAAATACATCCTGGAGTGGTAGCTTTAAGAATAGGGGTTCAAAGGAGCCAGACTGGTGCAGGCAATGAGGTGAACTTTCATTTAAATCTTGGCTAGTGTCATAAACCATGTGACAAATGGGTCTCCCGTGAAATCTTGCCTACATTTCAGAGGAATGTTGAGAAAACTCTGGCTGGAGAACAGCTTGACATACTTGTATTGGTAAATGCAAAAGGGGGTAGGGAGGGGAAGGTAAATGATAATATTTATTCTTCAAAATCTCGTTTTAGAAACCTAAAGTGGCAACTCCTTTTTGTCAGTGTCTGTTGCTTTTTAAAATTTCTGCCATTGTTCTACTTCTGACATCTATGGTAGAGCTGTGTTGAGACTGTAACATTATATTGGCCCATCAAATCCTACAACTGTGTTAGATCATTTGAAATGGGTTGTAGGGTTAAGGCAATCTATCTGGGTTGTGAAACAAATTCTGGATTCCTTCATCCTTCTGCTGCTATTATTTGGCTAAGTTTTATTTATATCAATAAAAAACTACTCTGAACTTACAATATTTCTGCTAAACAAGCTTTGGTATTTTGTTTCCTCCAAACTAAGAAAAGAAAATGAAAAGAAAAGAAAAAATATTTTTGCCCTGAAAGAAATTGTGATACATACTAAAAGCGTCTTATATGTATGAGCAATTTTCTTAGGCTTTTCTAGCGTACCAGGACCTATGAGAAAGATGAGCTGGATTATGTCGTGTCTCACAGCAGCTTGGAAAAATATAGCATTCTTTGTCTTTTCAGTGGATGGAGGCTGGTCTTGTTGGTCCTCTTGGTCAAAGTGCTCAGCCACGTGTGGAGGAGGGCATTACATGAGAACGCGCTCCTGCACCAACCCGGCGCCGGCGTACGGAGGGGATATCTGCTTTGGCCTGCACACTGAGGAGGCACTCTGCAACACACAGCCATGCCCAGGTACGGCCACCCAGCCCATCCACCTTCCTTCTCTGTGTGCCACACAATGAGGCGTGCCCACTCAGGCTGCAGAATGTCCTTCATCTATTATTCAGAAGCAAATAATTTCTCTCCCTTATTAAGTGCGCAATCAGCTCTTACATGCTACAGTAAATCAAGAACTAGCAGAGTATGTTCTATAGGGGACTGCCTCCTTCCTCCCTCTTTAAAAATTAAAATCTAAGTTACTATATCTGAATATGAATTAAGTAAAATTGTGTAATATTTGAAGTGGACCATGCAAATGGTTTATGAGACTTAATAAAAATATCACAAAGAAGTGATTTTGTTACAACACCAAACATTCGCAGCAAGCAAATTGCCGAGGTTAATATTCAACACGTGTTATCACTAGGTCCTTCAAGTAGATAATATTTGCCTTGTTTTCATTTAAAACACAAAGAAAACTTTCATGGTCTTTGTAAATTTTCTTCTTCAACTTTGTATGTTAAGGAACAAAGATCTGATCTTTTTAATTGACCATGGAGTGCTTAGTAGATTAAATGTCTCAGCACTCCTGCAAGTTGTATGATATTGTGGATCATGTCTATTTCTGTAACTTTGACTCTGCCTTTTGACTCATATTAAAGGAAACTAATTTTTTTTAAATGAAATTTAAGTGAGAAATTGAGATTAAAACCACATAAACTTCCATTTAGTGCTGACTAGTGGATTACAGGCAACAGCAAAAGGAAAAAAGCTCTGGTGCCACACTGTATTACTTGCTTCACTCAGAGCTCCTACACTTCATAGTAAAAGTTTTCTGCTCATATGATGAGGCTGTGCATGCAAGGGCAAAAGCCTCATAAGTTTGAATGGATCATAATACTTGCTTTGATTCTTTCCTTTTCTAGGCACTACATATCTTCCAGCAGAATAAAAGTACCTACTTTGCCAAAATCAAAGGAGATTGGGTTTCAAAAAAAACAATTGGATTAAAATTAAAAAAAAAAACCTAAACCAAAAACCAAGCATAGAAATCAGTTGATTCTATGATTTTTTTGAGATAAATAGTGTACATTTGTATGTAGAAGTTGCATAGCTGCCTTGAAATCCTTTGAGGCATCTTTAAAAGGTCACAGTTGGAGTGTTCACTGTGCTAGTATTGTAGCTATTTCTCTTGTGCATTTATTTTCCACCACCCTCCATTTCACTATAAATGACAGTTTGCAAACATTCATAAATAATGTCTTCATCTTATTTTGACCTGCCTGTGACCTAAATTTTGGAGCAGATGGAGAATGGAGGAGAAAGTTGGTTCCATTCATCTTGGTTCAAGAAAGTGGAAACCATTATAAAACAATAACATTTCAGAGGCTTAAAATGTATTTTTCACATTCTGTAATATTTTATTGATATTTCAATCCCACTGAAAATTTGCCATAGGTTTTTGAAACAGCATATCACCAGCTAGCTGTGAGAATGGCCCTTGCCTCATGTTTACAATATAGATTTCCAAACTGCTTTTTGCTGCCCTTATTTCACATGTATGGGTCACAAAAAACCACAGTGCTTCATATATCAAGTTTGGACAGATGCCTGAATGCCTGCAGAGCCATTTTCTTGTGGTAAGGACCAGGTGAAGAGTGGTTTATCCTTGTGCAGATCTGAAAGCACCATTGCTGACATTCACTGCTTGAGTGACATGCTCAGTATAAGAGAATAATAATGACACTTGGCATCTAAGAACAACCAACCAGCACTGAAATGAATATGCAAAAATGGAAATTATTTATAACATTTCCTAAGTTGTGAAAAGAGCTAAGATTTTGTGGCATTTGAAACACTTCTTTTTTATTTTTTTTTCCCAAACAAAACTAGGAGAAAACAAAACTTTCTGGAATCCTGATACAAAGGATTTGTTGAGGATATAGAGATTTAATGGCAAATCCAACTGAAAGTATTCAAGTATGCACTTAAAAGAAAGTAACAGGCTTGTGTCTGGAAAACACATCAATTTTTCTCATCTTTCCTTTTAAAAGTTCTATCATTGAGTTTGTAGTTTTTTTTTTTAATTCACCCAAATGCAATCACAGCAATATGAAAGGAAGCACTGCAGGATTGATCAGTAGTGGCTGATTATCAGTAAGTGTAACCAGTTGCAGTGGTGTCTGCAATATGTTGCATAAAACAGTATTTTATACCTTAAGTATTTACTGCTTCTGTAAGGTGAAAATACAGTCTGTCCTTGGATTGGTAACTTACATATACAAATAATGGGCAAAGCAGCTGAGCATTTAGAGATGGTGGTGTAATACTGCATGAAAGAAATTTAAATGTTACATTGGTTAATCTGATCTTTCTGCAGTGCTGCCTTCACCAAGGTATCTCTTAGGAACTGCTTTATTTTAACCTGGCTTCAAAGGCCAGCCAAGACTCTGTAGGGAGAAGATACAACGTGTCATGATTAAGCCTTGCCGTAGAGGTGAAAAGCAGTTCCAGGTTAAACGCCTCTCCAGTCCACCCTCTCTTTTACATTCTCATGACTTGTGCACAGAACTGAGGAGCAAGTTGAGAGGAGCCTGCCTGAGGTGCAAGAGAGCCTCAGATACTTTGAAGATACAGAAATCAAAGGAATGAGGCAAGATAGCTGTCAGTAGAAAGAATGCAAAAGCTATGGGACCACCTTCCCAGTGATGGCACATTGACAATTCGAAGTCATACATCTGTTAGTCTTACTTCTCTGCAGCTCTCTGAGCTTCCAACAACCTCCTCAAACCACAGGTTTAGTGAGGACCCACCATAGCAGGGGTGACCCTCTGTTTCATGCCTGCACTGATGTCCCCCCTCTCCTCCTCTGTGATTCTGTGTGCCAGATGAAGCTGATCAGCTCAGCACCAGACCCACAGACTGCCTGTCCTGTAGTGTCCGGGTGCACTGCAGGACTCACATGGTTTCTTTAGGGGTCCCCTAAGGAGCAGGAGGAAACAGTAACCTTGCCCAGTTACCCATATATGACTTAGCATGATCCCTGTGTACTCTGAAGTTCCTATTTCATCATGGAATGTAGCTTCTTCAGCAAAGGATCTGGCAGGTCAAAAGCTCGTTGGACAAGTTGGGGCTGCAGAGTGCACCAGCTAACAAGATACATTTAGGATGCCCACAAGTATTTTGGCACCTGCTGCATATATCTCAGTTATACCAGGACTGGACAAGAATCTTGGCTCTGGCTTAAGCATGCTCTCTGCCACCAGTGAGAACTGGGCCAAGATTTGTAATGGGCAACATTCCTTTAAGCTGGAATGAGCAGGGCTTTATTGTTACTTAAGGTAAAGATCCATATACTTATTTTACTTGGACCCAGCAGCTGACACTGGATGTCACACTAAGTAAGCAGGAAGCCTCTCCATTTGCTTGACTCCCACCTCAGCTCTCCTACCCCCCGAATTAGGATTGGACTACATTCTGGCATCTGCCTCTGTGCTTCTAGTACCTGCTGTGCAAATGAGCCTCTCCCAGGACCTTTCCTGGGAAACAGAAAAGCCAAAGGACAGAGCTGAGTATTTCTGCTACTCACAATAACAAGATCTTACAAGCTGATTGTATCAAGGTATTTGTCCTGTTGTTCAAAGAAGGCCTCATCCAGACAGTTCCTAATTGTTCATTAAATATCAATATCCTAGTTCTCACCTGACCTGCTAGGTAAATATATTTAATAAGCAATATCTATTGCTTGGCAGTCTCAAATATTCCTGCTGAAGTCTGTTAAATTTATAGGACTGAGAGTTTTAACTTCTTTCCCGTGTGAACAAGGGGAAAGTAATGAGTAAATGTGAACCTTGTATTCTGGAATTATACAAGGTATTGGAAGGGGCCCCAAAGAGTGTAAAATGTCCTTGACTTTCCACCTGATTAACAATGTCGAAAAAGTTCACTGACTCACAAATTGTAACGTTCTTCAATCTAACTTGAATCAAAATTAGAAAATACACAGTTTTTCATTTGAAGCAAAATGTGATTTTTAAATTTGCTTCATATTGCCAAAAAATCACTTAAAATTTTGACGTAGAAACAAATTTGGTTTAGAATAATAGAACACTATTTATTCCATGTCAAAACCATAAAACCTATATTTGTGGGAAAACTGACAGAAGAAAGGGAGTTTACCTGAGCTCTGTCTTTCCTATATTTGCTAAACTACGATGGCAAGGCTTTGCCTTAAGTTGTAAGAATGCTGAGTGCAGTAAACTCAAACCACCTCATGGGAATGAGACCAATTCGCTTCATTTAAGGAAAGTATCTGAGATCACACAGGCATGAAATAAAAATATCTTAATCAAAGCTACATGAGGAGAGGAAGAAATATAGAAAAGAAATAGAAGGTGACAAACTGAATGGGAAGAGGAGATTCTACAGCCAAGAAATGAACCTGAAACAGCAAAAGCTAAAAAAGAAAACTTTAAAAAATCTTCAAAATGCTTCTATTTTTGTGGTTAAATACACATTCTTTCAGATTGGAATATATACTCTTATAGTTCTCATTGCTACTTGTCAGGCACATTAAAAAATGCAGTGCACTTGTCCACTCTAATGTCCTAGACTGGAATTCATTCCACAGCTATCACTCTTTCAGTCACCCCCACAGAAGCCTCCAGCTTCTCACTTCCACACACAAAGGCCATGGCAGAAGCCAAACCCACGAGACGTCTGTGGCAAACTTACCATCACATCCACATTTCAGAGACTTCTGCCAAAGCCAAGCTGCCTTCATTTTATTGGAATGAAGGAGCTGCCCTCTGCTATACGGTGGTAGCTGGGGAGTCCTTTCTGTCCTAACTCAGGAATACAGCCTATTTCTCTCTCACTCAGTGCACTTGAACTCCTTAATCACATGTCTGTGTGTGTGTCCCTCTCTGCCTGCTGCAGACAGCTGGTCCGAGTGGTCCGAGTGGTCTGACTGCGACTCGTCCGGCTCCCAGACTCGCGCTCGGCAGTGCATCATTTTGTTTCCTGTGGGCAGCCAGTGCACAGGCAATGCCTCAGAGAGCCGAGCCTGTGCTGTGGACTCCAACTTTATTCCAGGTGAGATCAGCCACCTCCTTGAAGGATTTGTGAAATCTCTCAAGGTTTCAGGACCGAGGCATAGCACTGTTCCGGACTGCACTGTGCAGATCTATGAGCTGAAGCAGAACTTGGCTTTAGTCAGCACAAGGATGTTGGTCTACTGTGTAGAGATAATGTTGTTAGATCTGGTGTCTACATAAAAATCTGTCCCATGGCACCCAGTGCTGTGGAGCTGTCCCTACTGTCATTGCCTGGGACTTTGGTTAGTCACTGTCACAGCATTCTGTAGGTCTCTCCATTCGACTTGGTAGCAGGAGATGAGTACACACAGCAAGCAGAAGTAGTTTGCTTTTTATTTTAAGTGTTTTTGAGTCTAGGATTATTAAAGAAATGTTGCTGTTGATTTTTTGGTTTGCCTGTACAAAATGGATGCTGTGGCTGTTAATCTGGAAATCATTTCAGAGAGTCCCTTGCATTAATAACTGCTCAGAAAGGTAAATACTTTTAGCTTTGCCTCCAGTCCTTATCTCCCATGACTGCTAAGTACCTGATGGATAGTCACGTTATGTATTATTCTATAGTATTTGTGGAAACTCATGACTGTACTTTTGTTGTTAACTCACAGGAGTCATTTAAATCCACACAACAGTATGGGTGGTCACAGTGCACTGCTGTTAACAGTCGACTTTCTCCCTGTGTACATTAAAAAAAGCTAGGGGTCTTTTCACAGACAGAAAAATTTACATTTTAATGTATCATTTGAAATCTAGCTGTGTTCGTTCAGTGAAGCAACTTTTTCTTTGTGCGACTATGCAGTAAACTATAGTACAATGTAACAAAGACATCAGCAAAGTTAAACTCTGTTTTTATGGATGGTGCATAATGCTTTAACTCCCAAATAGTATTTTCCTCTAAAACCAATGTGAAAAATGTCAGTATGAAAGCAAAAACTTCCACATTATATTTTCCCTTTTCTAAAGCTTTTGAAGTTCTATTAATATTCACATTCTGTGAATTTGCATCTTAATCCAATATAAGCTCTACATTTTATTTTGGAAGGTAGGCATTTTCAGAATCTGAAACAAGCTACCACGTGTCTTGCCCTTCTGGTTTGTTTGCTGCTCCTCCTCACATTACCAGTAACACAGCAGATAAGGTCATGCCCATTACTCCCACCTAGGGAATCGAGATTTAGTTCACTTGGCTTGCATTTTCTCATCCAGGTCTTCTAACTGAGGATTTTCCTCCCTAGCTCTTGGCTGAAAAGACTAATCTCTGCAGAAGTGGCAACTGGGCACACAGTACTAGCCCATTTCTATATCTTTTCCCTCACTTCATTTGTTGCTTGGAAAGATGTTATCAAAGAACTTAAAATTCTGCTTTTTTGAAATCTGGGTATACTGTGCCACCCCATTTATATACAGGTGATCCTTGACCCTTTCAGAGAAGTTCAAGAGACTGATTTGTAAGGCAGAACTTTCCTTCATAGAAACCATGATCTGGAAGTAAGGAGCGGAAAAGCTTGATTGCCAACAGATTTTTTTCTGTATTTTCAAAGTAAAAATGGTAAGGATACAGGCTGGAATTACATTTTATTAGTTTACAAGTGAGACCTATAAAACTGGCAGTCATCTTTTTTGAAGATGTATAAATTCCCACTTTTCACATTAGTGCTAGATGAGACTTGTAGAGTAATGAGCACATTTGAACACAAGGAAATTAAACTGTAGTTAATTTTACTTCAGTAAATCAACTCTTTCTCCACAAGCCCAAACTCCACAAAGAATGTTTCCATGTGCATTTCATCCTTTTCATTCCAGAGATATTTTGAGGCAAGAATTAAAAATAAGTTGCTGCTTTTGCCTCGGAAACTAAGGAGCCTGAAGATATCATGGGTCCTTTCTATTAATTCTACCACATAGAAAAAAATATTTTTTACCTTGAATTTGAAGTGGATGTAATAGAATGGATTTTTAAATCCTTGCTGTGTTAATCTAACTAGAAGTTCTCTGTAATATTTTTTTCTCCTTGGCCTAAGTGGTTTATTTATTTTTCTAGAAATATCTGTGGCACGATCCAGCAGCATAGAAGAGAAACGATGTGGCGGTAAGCTTTTCAGCTCGAGATGTCTACTAAATGCTGAAATATTGATTCTCCATTTTTTGCTTTTGTTTCACTTTTTGCACTCCCTTAGTATTATTCTACCTTCTAAATGCTGCATTCTCATTATTTACACTTTTACAGAAAAAAGTAGTTACTTGTACAGAAAAATGTAGTTACTACAGGATTTCTCATTAAATAGCCATCTGTCACTGGTGACCTTTGAGAGTAGAACATGCATTATTGGATGTTTTTATTTTCTTCTTTGTCAATGTGGCAGTCAACCTTGTACTAAAAAAAAATCTGTAATAATCTAGTTATCAGAAGGTCAAAATTTGTAAATTTGGTGCTCTGCCTTTTTAAGGATAATAAGTCCACGAACCTCTTTTAGACTCCAAATAAACAGCAGAAAACCAGCCTGTAACAAATTTAATAGACCAGACGTTATCTGGGACTCATTTTCAGCTTCATTGCCAGAGACAAAACTAAAAAGTAAATAAAAGGTTCCATTCTGGAGAGTTGTGATGCTAGAAAAATAGATCTTGAAAGGAAAAACTTTTAATGCCACTAAACAATCAGGAGAAGGAGGAAAATGAACTTTTTTTTTTTGTCTGTGCTGAGCTATCACGCTTAGTCTGTGTCGTCATGGTAATAGCTCTGGCCAGTTCTAATATTCTTCCATGCACAGATAAGCTGCATTTTTAACCTAATAAAGAACAAAGAAAACACAGAGATTATGCAAGGGTAGTTGTGCATATGGTAACTTGTTATGGGAGCCAAGATAATGCCATTTGATTTTTTTTTGCCAATTAGCAGTGGTACTCTGAAAACATTTTGCCAAGTTCTACAGCACTGGGAAACCCTCATAAAGGTGTAGAAGGATGTTTTAGTGATAGATTGATATATTGACACAGTCAGCTGAGTCACCTAAATATTAGTTTGTGTTTCTAAGCACTCAATAGGCATGTAAAGGTCCTACCTTAGGTTTTATAAGAAATGAGTCCCATGTACTGGCCCATTTTTCTGTATTACAGTGAAAAAGATCTAAGAGATGTTTTTAAGAGTAGCACCAGTATATCAGTTTAAAATCTTTCATTTGCACATTTAGGCAACAACAAACAAATTTTCATTCATGCTAAGATGAAATTTCCAACATGAGCTTCTCAGTGATACTTCTTCCCTAAAGTAAATCAAGAAGCACAGTTCAAAATAACAATGGAAAGCAGTGCAATTTGTTTATTTTGAGGTAATCCTACTGGTGCCATATCTGATCTGGTATCTCTCTGTTCAGCAACAACAGGGGATGATTGTGCTTTAGGTTCCCTCCTACCGTTTCATGCAGCAATTGGCTTCCTCTCAGTTTAAATCCCTTTGTAGGTGGAGAGGGTTTCCCATGGTCTGATGCCATTGTACCTTTGAAGAGCAGAGCAGATAGGAGGGTGCTGGGCTCTGAGTTGTTGACTTTGCACTCTCTGGCTGCCATGCTTAAAGGTGTATTGAGATTCAGGCAGTCCATCTCTGTCCACTTCCCATTTCCCCCTAGAATGCTACCATTTCTTCCTCACTCCCCCTTAAATAAAGAAAAAATGCCAAGAGCTGGAGAAGGGAACAAACTGGTCAAGATACAAAAAGAATGGTAACCAGCAAAAATCAAAGCACGGATGAAAAAACGTTTGCTGCAGCTTCTGGGACATGCATCCATGTCTTGGTTTGAAAGACAG
>VZTT01035164.1:104294-167571 GCA_013400855.1 Buphagus erythrorhynchus | reverse complement strand
GCAATTCTTTGCAACAGTGCTCTAGCTCTCCAAAGCACATGTAGTGCATCTGTCCATCTGTCCTTGCATTTTCATGAGCCTGCCCCAAGTATCCGACTCTCAAAAACTTGAAGGGCTGTATCAAAAGCCAAGAAAGAGATGAACTCTGACAAAAGGTGGGAATTTCAAGAAAAGGAATCCCCTTTTAGTGCCTGTCTTTACCTGTTCCTATAATAAACACATAACATTACACAATCATCTTTAACATCTTCAGCCGTACTCAGAAAATTACTGTTTCTGGAAATATCTTCTGAGTGAGATCTTAGATTGTAAGTTTTCTGACCAACACCTAGCATTTTTTTCAAAACCCGAATCTTTAACTTGCATCATTAGATGGAAGCTTCATACAAATGAAGCAAATAAATTGTCAAGAAACTTAATAAAAATGACAACTATATTTTTATTGGTCCAAAGTTTGCAAAAGGTCTTGTTTCCTTTAAGAAAGTACCTGGAAGTTGCAACACCATAATCCTAACCAAGCCTTATGTTCCCATGTTAATGCACACTTAAAACTGCAGTTGAGCTACAGGTGAGTTACATAACAAGACAAATAACAAAGTTTGACACCAGTATTGCGAACCTTTCTCTTAGGAACTCAAAGGTTTCAAAATGTATGAACTAGACCTCACCTTCTCTTCTATAACAAGTAAATATTATATGTTCCCTTTTGTCAGTGAAAGTACTTCATCCAGCTACCCCAAGGACAGTCTAATTTGTGAGACTTGAGTATGAACTACAGGCTAGTTTTTTTGCTCCTCACATATCCCAAAATGAAGGCAAGAGTTAGGAAGATGCCAAATAGGACTGTTTTCAAAGGAATGTTTCACACCAAACTGCTTTTGGTAAGCAAAGAAGATAAGACTGTCCCTAGAGTGACATTGCCATGTGTGCTCTTAAAGGCAGATTAAGAAAATACCTGTCAAAACTGAAATGTGGTAGATAAAGTCACCATTTCAGGTGGTTTTCAAACATTTTGCCTTGTGAAGTCCTAAAATTTTTCAGTGTAAGTGCAGCAACCTCTATAACAAAAAACAGTTTAAAAGTCATATAACACTTTACTGCAGATAATGTGACAAGGGGCAGCTCTTCAGGGCCTGTGAGAACTCAGAGAGGTGGTGGCCTCAAGGACAAGCTCAGAAGTGGGAATCTTTCTAAAGAGAGTGCAAGAGACATATCTGTCAATGACAAGGCTGAATGGCTCAAAGAGATGGTGATGGCAGAAGGGACAAGGTGAGATCCAGGTGAAAGTTGAGTAAGAAGGTCTGGTCTTGGCCAGGGCCTTGCAGATGCAAGGAGAAAATTGAGCTTGATGTTCTTGTGAATGGGAAACCACTTGGAGAAATTATGAAATACAGCCTTGCTTAGGGAGTAGGACCAGTGGTAGAGGAAGTCATCATATGGAGATCATTGTTACATGAAGACACTGAGATACAGTGACAGATAAAACAGGGATTTCAGATACATTTGACAGGAAGAAAATTATGCTGTAGACCCAGAGTAGTTGTGTTAGACAAGAGGATTCAAAAAGACCCAGGATCCCCTTCAAGAGACAGAAGAATGGAAATAACTAATGGAAAAATTATAAATTTACTGAGACTAACGATGCTCAACAGAACAGCAGAGGGGACATGCCAGGGGCAAAGGCTGAGATGGCCAATACAGAACCTTGTAACCTCACCAGAGCAGTTCTGTGAGTTCTCTTTGCCTGTTTTATTCATAAATCCATGAGTACAAAAGCTATGTTCTGCACTAGCCAGTTACATGCACAATTTCTAACTGGCAACATTTAACATCAATGTTTGGTTCAGAATTTCTGGGCTGAATGTAAACAAAGCTACAGCTCTCTTTCCTCTGGCATAACAAAACTTAACAAATTCACAAACATATCAGGAAAAAGTGTTGACATGCACCTCTTTATAGAAATGTGACACTGGATGTTGTTTTAAATCAGCCCATGATGCTCACATCCACATCTCCCTTTCTCTGAGACACTAAGGAGGAGGTCACCTGGGCACTGGTTTGTCTGTTCAGAGAGCCTCGTGTTTATTGCTCTTGACAGCCTGGGCTCCCTGTCTGCTGTGAATCTGAGGCTGTGTAAATTAAGCAAGGAAAGCTGTAAGTGTAGTTACTTTGTTGTCATAAAAGTCATCTGTACTTTATGTCTAACATGCAAAATTTCAACTCCTCAAGCAGGAATGTCTATATAAATTCTTTCAAACTGCGCTAACTTGGAAAGACCCACTTCCCCTGTTGCAAATGTGTTATTAATATATGGCCTTCATGCTATTAAATTAAAATGTCCCCCTCATGTTTCCGATCTTACTTCCAGATTTTTAGCCTGGAAGGCAGCAGAGAGTTGAATTAAATGGGTGATTTAGGGACATGTAGCATTAAAAAAAAACCCATAGGACTTCATCATCTGCCTCACTAAAAATAAATAACTTTAATTTTTTTAAGACTCTCTTGCTTGTCAGAATTATGTAAATCTCACTGGGATATTGATTGAGTTTGTCATGCCCCTGAAGGAGTGCTCCAAGGTGAGAAAGGATATCAGTTTGCCATCCTCCCACCTACCATTCCCTAGCCCTGCCTGGAATAGTGTGGACCCTCCTGTCACTCATGCCAATGAGCCTCTACGTGGAAACACATGCACCATTTTCAAAACAGTAGTCCAGCATAAGTAGGGAACAATCTCATGTTCTCAGACTGCCACAGCATAAGAATGCACGTGCAGTTTTTTCTACAAAACTCAGTGGAAAAAGCACTTACCTACAGTGCCAAGAGTGAACTTTGTTTCTCACATCAAAAATATGTCATTGCAGCTGAGCATGTGGGTATCCAGAGAGCACAGCAGGCTTCCCTTACACTTGCTACTAAATTTCAGGATTTAACTCAGCAAGGGAAGATAACATGTGGAGCTATCATGTGGAGTTCTCCATCAAAGAGACTAAAAGCATCGTAGAACATGACAGCACCCAGACAAATTGTGCACTTACATCTTTAAAGATTCCTGTAAGTAGAGGGAATTAATGTGGCATGTTTCAATTTGCGTTTTTAAACTGGAGCCACGTGTCTGTGGAAACCCTGGTAATGCCAGGACAGTCACTGGCTCTCCCAGGGAGTGGAGCTGAATTTCCCTTGCTGTTCATGGAGATGAGGAGAGGTCAGAGTGACTGCAAGGTGTTTGTTTACTCAATGTGAAATACCTTGTTTCTGCTTCTGATCCACTGTTTGCTCCTGTGGTTCAGCCCAGGTATCCTGCTCTGTTTGTTCTACATTCTGGTATGAAGCAATGATCAGGGGAACACCCATATAAGCAGGAAGAACAAGCTATAGCATAAGAACATAAAGCCAAAACCCCCCAAAATCTCCTTCCGCAGCTGCTAAGCTCTGATTTCACAGTTGCCACCTATCCATCTCCAACACAGCTTTCCCACACCCATCAAATTGCACAGGAATGATACTGAGAGAACCATGACATCCCTGCAGGGCTGAAGCAAAAATATCCCACTGTTTAGAGTTGCATGGCAACATAAATAACTTTGACCTCGATAAAAGGGTAAAAAAGTATAACAAATTTAGGAAGGGGGGGTCTCCCATACCAGGTCAGAGTAACACAGGGTAAGTCAATCAGGGGCTTGAAAACCCTCAACTCATAAAACTGCTCTTGTTACTGATTGCAACATCAAACCACAGAGCAGGGAAAATGCGGAAATGGGGAGGAAAATTTAAATCAATCAAAAACTTCACTAAGACAAAACATCTTATATAATCTTCCCACTGGGAAGAGAAGGAGAATAGACTTTCATGTAACAAGTGCTAGTTTTGTCAGTTGATGTACTTCTGGAAGGCACTCAAGTATTTCAGTGGCATAGACAATAGAAGAGCAAAATAGAACACGAGAGAACTGAACAGAAATAGACTTGGTTGGGTTTGTCTGGAAGAGCTGGTCAAAAATTAAAATTTCCATTTCAGTAAAAATTTCAAAATTCTTGACAACTTTTATGTTCTTTCAAAGAAAAAGAAAAATAAAAGCAATACAGTTTTTTAAAAGAAACTCTAACCAGTGAAAAATGTCTCTGAAATAATAAATACTAAATCCAAATACTAAATACTAAATGAAGATCAAATTTCAACCCTCTCAATCTTCCTACATTTCTGATAAGTCCAGGAAATAGTCTTATCTAAGGTTTTACTGACTGGCATCTGGTTTTCCTGACTCTTGGATTTCTCTAATGTTTTGAATACATCCTTCTACCCAGTGACACCAAACATTTTTACAAAATTCAGCGAGTTATATCAGATCACAGAATTAAAAGTGAAAATACTGATTTTCATCCTACAGTTAAAAGAAAATAAAGAATTACAGATCGAGATCAGCAAAGCTGACTGAAAAAGAATCTCTAGCTGGACACCCAGGACTAGAGGTCCCCAAATTAGATGCCATGTCTGCACACTTTGTATGTCGCAGTAAGAAATTTCTCAACTGCAAATAGCATAGCAAACTAGGGCACATGGTCAGCCTTCCTTCTCCTAAACACTCTCACATTTAACAAAAATTAATTAATTTACATATAATATTCTACTATTACAATATGGTAAAACTGTTCAGACTTCACAGTTTTCCTTCAGCCTGAAATTCCTGTTTTAGGGACAATGGGGGACTTGGACTCAAGTGATTATGAGCCAATTTACATCTGCTGAAGATTTGCCCATGTAGTGGAAAGGGGCCAGTAAGACTATGCAAATCAATTAGTCTAATTTGTCTTGTGGTTTTTCTCAGACCTCTATGGGTTTTCACATACTTTATTTTTAAATGCTGATTATACTGTCGTTTAACGGAGCAATATGCTCCTTTGACAAGACTGGTGACTTTAACTTTCTGACATTTTCCCTGCAGACATTTTCTTGCCTTCGTGTGCAGGTTTCTGAGTAGGTGATGGCTATATAGAAGACAGCCCTGATGTTCCAATATCTTGTGAACTCGATGATCCAAAAGTAATGTACTTAATCAAGTGTAAAGCAAAAGGTGATTAAGTTTTGCAGTACTGTACAATGCCTGACTGCTCAGAAATGCATCTTTTGATGTGGTGCAGAGAATTGGACCAGTTCTGTCTGCTTTACCAAAAAATGACGTTTTAGTAATCTGAAAAGAGAGCCTCAGAAATCCCCACAAGTGTTTAACTTTGATGTGAAGCTTTAAAAAGATGATATTTATCTGTTTGCTTGGTTAATTTGCTTGAATTTTAAGCTCAGGAAGGTGTCAGTTTGACATCTAGGGAGGTGGTTCTTTGCTTTTTTTCCAAATGAGGTTGAACAGGGGCAGCAAGTTTCCAATCATCACTAGTTGTTCCAAGCATCCAACCAAAAAAAAAGAGAGAAAGCAAAAAAGAAAACCATCAACTCACCTTTCCATTGTGGCTTATATGAATTATTAAGAACTGAGATTCAGTGGAGCCTCAATTTCTGAGCATAGAATCAATACTATATTTTATATAACAAGTGCAGTAAACCCAGCTTGTTCTGCTTCCATTGCAGTGAAGCTTTGCCAAGTCTCTCAGGCAACCTAATTCACCAGAGCCTAAGTCTCATACCACTGATGTGAAAGGTGGATTAAGGTGGATTGAAAACTGGCTGAACAGCTGGGCCTGGAGGTGCTGACCATGGCACAAAGTCGAGATGGAGGCCAGTAAGCAGTGGTGCAGCACAGGGGGCAATACTGGGGTCCAGTCCTGTTTAACGTGATCTGGATGATGAGCAAAACTGGGATAAGTAACTGATATGCCACAGGGTCATGCGGTCATTGAGAAGGACCATGAGAGGCTGCAGAACTGGGCTGACAGGAGCCTCCTGAAGTTCAGTGAGAAGTCTGAAATCCTGCCCCTGGGGGAGCACATGGAGGAAAACATGCTGGGCCCCACCTAGCTGGCAAGCAGCTTGGCAGGAAAGGACCTGGGGGTCCTGGCAGGCACCGAGCTGAGCCAATGATGCTCCCTTGCTGCACAGAGGGTTAACAGTACCCTGAGCTGCACTGGGCAAAGCATTGCCAGTAGCTTTAGGGAGGTGATCCTTCCCCTGTATCCAGCACTGGTGAGGCCACACCTGGTTTCTGTGCCCAGTTCCGGGCTCCTCAACAGGGAAGAGACAGGGACATACTGGAGAGAGTGTGGCAAAAAGCCACAGAGGTAACTAAAGTACTGGAGCATCTCCTGTGAGGAAAGGTTGAGAGAGCTGGGACTACCTAGCACAAAGAAGAGAAGGCTTGGAAGGACTTAATGGATATAAATACCAGAAGGGAGGGTGCAAAGGGGTGGAACAAGACTCTTTTCAGTGGTATCCTGTGACAGGACCACGGGCAATGAGCACAAACTGAAACAGAAGGTTCTGTCTGAACATCAGGAAATACACCTTGCTGTGAGGGTGACCAAGCATGGGCACAGGTTGCCCAGAGAGGCTGTGGAGTCTCTTTTCTAGGAGATAATCAAAAGCCACCTGGACATGGTTCTGGGCGACTGTTTCGTGGTGGCCCTCCCTACTTGTGCAATGGGGTTGGACAAGGTGACCCCCAGATGTCCTTTCCAAAGCCAACCATTCTGTGATACTGTGATACTGTGATACTGTGAAAGACTGGTTCGCTTCAGTGGGGTTGAGATGTCACCTTCTGTGCAGGAGCCCATGGGATGCAGCTCACTTTCTTGTGCTGTAAGAACTATTTGCAGCCACTACTGCAAATATAGGACAATGTGTTACTATGTCTCAGGCATGAAAGAGAGAGAATAGATCGGCCCTGAGCTCAATGAGAAGTTATCTCTGCAATTATTGCCTCTTTAGTGAGGGTGCTGTAAAAAGGCAAGTTGGATGGGCCACAGGCCTGCAGGGAACTGACACCAGCAATCCCACTTTCAGAGGGAATAATGTGTGTCAGTCTGTACCCAAAACGTGAAAAGCTCCTTTGTCATATTACCTGTACCCAAACTACCTGACTGTATTTTTAAACTCTTTTCCCAAACATAAAAACCAAACACAAATTTCTGCACACATATCACAAGTCACCCAAAACCTGCTAACTGCAAACACTCCGTATTGCACTGAACATTAATAATAATGTGGGCACATTTCTGATCCTCTGAACAAAGAAAGTTCACAGCCACCAAGAGGGGAAGGGCTTGAGTAAGCCTATAGAGAAACTAAGGAGAGGTACAGAAGGCTTCAAAGTATTTCCTTTTTGTCCTGCTTGGTAAATGGAATACGGAATTTGAGTGACAATGAAGAGGGAAGAAAGAAGATAATAAATCCTGTTTGCTATTTGAGGTTTTAAGTTGTTCTTTGAAACTGGAACCTGAAGCTGACTGAACTGGGTTATATATTATATTGAGGAATACATAGAGCTTGACTGCAGAAATGTTATACATCCTACAGTATTTGCAATTCTGAAGTAGAAAAGATGTAACCTAAGAAACTGAGTAATGACCACATGAAATTTATAAATAATATTCCAAGTCCTTCACAGGAATAATTATATGTCACTCAGGTGAAAAACAATTTCAATCTGCACCTGGTGGAAGTTCACCTCAATGTTTCATACCAAAAAAAGGGAAAGGGGAATTAAAAGATTTACAGGTTAGAAACAGAACTGTGCATTAACAGTAAAGAGTAAAATACTATCTTTCTAAATAAATTTGCTGTGATGCAAAAGATGTCCACAAGGAACACTTAAAGTGTGTTTTTGGGACACCAAAACTTCATTCTTTAATTGTTGCAGGCCAAAGTCAGGAAAACAAATGATCATCCACACAACAGAGCAAATGCCAAAAAAAAACTGCTTCAAGTCATGGAGAAGAAACAAATCATGCTTAGACCAATTTTTTAATGCAAGAGAGAGAAAAAGCCTTTCTTTTCCCCACAAATCTCTTCAATTTGCAAATGCTAGCACACAAAACACACCTCATGCCACACAACTGTAGCAAATCATCCAATCTTTTCAGTCTCTTTCCATTCTCCTTCTTTATCATGTAATCTATCCAATCAAACCATTTCTATTTCTAGTGTTTTCTGTATTCATAGATTCTAGAAGAGAGGCATGACTCAAGACTGCTTCTCTTCCCAAAACTTTCACCCTCTCTCACAGTATCGTGTAAACTGAAGAGAAATACTTTTAATTTAAATTTAAAAAAACCCCAACTTCTAATTATGCCAAAGTCCTTCTATTCATCTCAAATCTGCAGATAGTTCCTCAGCTCTAAAAATGACAACAGAGACTCAGACATGTTAAAGCCAAAAGGGACCTTTACTGTTCTGCAGCCTGATCTCTGCCCTAACATGGATGGTAGAAACCTGCTCTGAAACCCTTGCAGGAAAACTATGGGTTGAGCCAGACTGTCTAGCTAGAATCTATCTAGCCAAAGTCATCTCACCTTAAATTAAAGATTGTAAATGCTGGACACGTCATAGATGCTTTATTCTGCTACATAGAATATTTTTTTATCCCGTTACTCTTTTGTAAATATGTACACTGTGAATGTAAATATAAGATTGGATCCAGCATTCCTAAGCATTTAAGCAGCTAATTTTCCTCTATATTCTCCTTAAAACACTTTGTGCTCTTTAGGATCTTCTGCCAAATCCTCAAATCTGTACAACATATTCCAGAAACATTCCTATAAGATGCCTGCTTTGCAAAATAAAACTCCAAGAACTATTGGACATATTCAGATTATTCAGAGAAAGAAAGAGCTGATGCAAAGGATTTAGGAACTATGCCTCATTTCCTATTCCAAATAAATTCAGTAGCAAAAGTTGCTATTCAATTACATTTGCTGTTGAATGTGATCCTTAGAACCACTTAAAATTCCATTTTCTAAATTATCATGCTACTGATCTCACAATTTAGATTGGTGTCTGGTGAGATTTGGGCCCCAACAGAATGTGTCCTGTTTATAAGAAAGCTTAATTAGCATTAGCATCTCTACACATTTAACAGAAGGGATCACATTCCTCTTACATGGACAGTATTTGGTTGGTAGAAGTGTCTAAAAATTGTGTTATATTTTTGCTGACGCTTTATCCTTAAGCTGCTTTAGCAGACTTTGCAATATCCTACCTGATAAAATTTACTTTGGCCAAAATTAATCAGTCAGCCTGATGTCCTAACATTTACTTTTCTCTTTTGTTTTTTGCAATGCTTCTTGGAACTGAGACAAATATCAGGCGTGTGCTCATGTAAATCTGAGGTATGTACTATATAAATGAGGCCCCAGTTCTCACTACCTAGCTACCATCTGAGCTGTATTCTTAGATCTTTATTTCTGAAAGGGATCAGTTTTCCTCAGGTGCCATGAAGGCACTAGTAGCTTTAATACTGCTTGTTCAGCTTCCAATTCACAAAGCTATACCAGCAGCTCCCCCTGCTCCCTTGGGCTGTGATGACCCAGAATCTGAAGCAGCAGCTGAAGTTGCTGTGAATTATATTAATGGCCACAGTCATCATGGATACAAGTTTGCCTTAAACAGAATCGAGGATATCCGTGTGGTGCCCCAGGTAAGTGAGGAGCTTGCAGGCAAACACTGTGTTCATCTGGGGATGCTTGGAAATCACCAGTGCAAGGGCCTGCAAGGGCTGAATCCCCACATGGGGAAATCAGCATGGCTCTGTTGATTTAAATGGGGCAAGGACACCGGGTAGCAGTGGAGAATCCAGGTCACTGGAATATATCTCTCAAAGAGCAGAACAGACAGGGAGGGAGAAAAGTTCAGACATTTTTGTGCAATGCTAGAAAGGGCTCAGTTTACAATCGCAGCATGTTTGCTAGAGCAGATCATTCCAGGTGCTGATTTGTAAAGCCAGTAGCTAATCTGGAGAAAAACTGAGGATAATCTTTGAGATACAAGTAATTACTTATTGGCTAAATACATACATATCAAAACTCCATGCTGTTAGGGATTTTGTAGTAGGCACTAATTTTACCTAATGTCCCATTGAGCTGCCAAGAGGTCTAAATGGAAATAACAGTGGCTTATTTTCCCTAAGATATATTGCCATCATTGTAGGCATCTACAAAGGCTGAAAAAATGGTCATGAATACAATGTATGTGCCAATTCAGAACCTTTGATTCTCTTAAAACATGGAAAATAGTCCCAAACAATGACATGAGTGAAACTCCATGGCTGTTTCCTACTTGTTATGAAAGAGAAGATACCAAAAGATATGTTTAGAAAAGACTACAACAGACATAAATGAGATTAGAAGTGTGTCCAGAGTCACCCACACAAAAACACTGGTGACGCTGCTTTGCTCATATTAATGCTTTTACACTAAAATTACTTAATTGGTTTAAAAGGAATCATTCATGAGTCAAACATCAGAATCAGTCTTGGACCTAGAGAACCCAAGGAACTGTCTTATGTTACAGATGCAAAGGAACTGGTTCAATTCAGTGTAATTCCAATGGGCTAAACAAGACAGGTCAATGTTCACTGGTATTTGTTTGGTATCTGGTTATAGAAAGCTTTTTCATCAAAAAGAAAGCTGCTGATTTTTTAAAACTACCCAACAACATAAAATGAACTTAAGAGAACTGACTCACTACATACAAGCTTGACTTTCCAAAATTTATGAGCCTATTCCTTATTAGCTGGAATAAAATCAGTGTGATTATCTTGATTTACTCCAGATTTAGGGTTCTGTTTTTTTATGAAGTAAAAAGGACCTTTTCAGTTACTCTGGTGTATACCTGGAGCTATCCATGACAGTCAGCAACAGAGACCCCTGTGCAGCCCCAGGGAAGAAATCTGTTGATGTTGTGTGAAGAAATTACATCAATTCCAATGGTTTATTTTTTTTCTTTCAGGGGCCAAATAATGACATCATATTACTTGAACTTGACTTACTGGAGACCACGTGCCCTATTCTCAGCCCTACACCTCTTGCAAATTGCACAGTGAGGAGCTTTGCAGAACATGTGAGTACCCAAACGCTACCAGTTGGGTCCAAAGGTGCATGTCCGATATGCTAATGCCAGAGGCCAGGCTGTCACCAGATTCCCAAGCAAATGTCATATGCCTGTAACAGCCTATAACCACCCAATCACTTGTAACCTCCTTGCTGACTTCACTGCCTTCATGTCATGAAGGACTTCACTCCTGGATTTTTTTCTTGTCCTGTAATAGGAACAGGACAGATATCTGCCAATGTAACATCCCACATACAGTCCATAAATGCTATGGGGCCTTCTTTAGGGGCTCCAGATTCAGCCCCTGTGCTCAGCCCAGATGTCACTGCCTCATAGCAAACCACAGACAGGGCAGGCTGTGAATCTGTCCAAAAATACCCTTCCCTTGGCTACATGTGGGTTGTTACCTGGTGTAATTCCACCAAGACATCTCTTCTTAGTTACAACTGCAGATAAGCTATTCCCTTCAGATAGGGCTCTGCCTTCAAAGTAATGCTCAGCTGGAATTTACTGGCCTCAGATATTTTGTTCTTATGCAAGTGTGATCCAGCTGTGAGACGCTTTCCCTGACCAAAGCAGTGGAAATGCTGTCTGAGCCTGCTGTTTCCAGAATGGGGCCCAGTTCACAGAGCTCACTAAATATGAATCATGATCTACTCCTGTATTCATCAGGGCTCAGATTCTATTTTCCATTGGGGGGGAGGTAACTCTAACTATTCCCTCTTCCCA
Organism: Buphagus erythrorhynchus; assembly: GCA_013400855.1. Classification (NCBI taxonomy): domain Eukaryota; kingdom Metazoa; phylum Chordata; class Aves; order Passeriformes; family Sturnidae; genus Buphagus; species Buphagus erythrorhynchus. Next base: position 155,853 of record VZTT01035164.1, on the reverse strand, counting down.
GTGCCTCCAGCTTTGCCTTTGACATCCCCTCCCTGCTGGATCATGTTGCTCACACAAGGCAGCACACTCTGCTGTTACCATGGCCACTGACCAGCTGAGATTAGTGAGAATGTTATCAAACAGCTCTGTGGAAGGTCTTAATTCATGGTATTCATATTCTTTGCTCTATATGAGAGACAAACCTGTACTAAATGTCCACAATCTTGCTACCCTGGTACTTTTGATACTTTTGAGATCCAGATTTGGATCCAGATTTTGTAACTCTGATCTGCCTTTTACAAAATCACAGACATAAGGACATGCCTAGCAGTGCCTTTGCCATCAGACCAATGTTGCCAGGAATGGTCAGCCAGGATCTGTTCTTTTGAATTTAGTGGCCCTTTATCAGAAAATCCAATTTATCTGAACAATGTAACCCTTTGATTTTTGTCTCTCTGTAGGCAGTTGAGGGTGACTGTGATGTTAAACTGCAGAAGGTGGATGGGACATTATCTGTACTTGCTAGCAAATGCCACTCACATGCAGGTAAAGGCTTTGTTCTGTAGGATTGAATCTAAAGGCTGGAGTATTTTTATAGCAGTGGTTACAGCTCAGTAATTTTCTTATTCTAAACTGCTGGGTATATATATAGCATAAAGCCCAACAGTTAATGGGTTTACTAAATCCAGCCCCCTTTTCTGGTTTTATTCCCTTACAAACCAACTGTTTCTCTTTGCTCCTCCTTCCTGTGACAATTAAGATACTGTAAGACTGACTGGGGAGCAAGTCCCAGATTTGAGTCTTTTCAGTCAGTTTAACCTTAAGAACTTGGTTAAATTTGATTTAACAATTCTTTGACAAGAATTTGATTCCTTGCTGGTCTGAGTTTACTTGTGCTTGTTGGCCATCAGTCCCATTGGCAGATGCAGCTTCTTTACTAAATCCAGCATTTTCAATACTGCCATGGGAAAGCAGAATGTCTATTCTGTGCGCTCAGTGTGAGATCTCTTTGCTCTGTACAAGATGTCTTCAGTACTACTGTAAAAACTGATGACTAAAATAACACACACAACACAACTCAAATAAGTTAAAATATCCTCATTTTTCTGCTACTCCTTGTTTGAGCTAAAGTACCTTTTCACTGGTGTCATAGAGAGGTTTCCAGAAAGAAAATTTTCTAAACATTGAGTAAGTATAAAATGTGCTACTGAAGTCCACAGCACTTTTCCTTGCAGAATGATTTGAATGGCCAAGTCGTGTGACACACTGCCATCTATAGCCTGCACTGGAAAAATTCCTGCCACTTTAATTTGGGACAGACTTTTAAACTGTGTTTTGTGTTACTGAATAGGTCTATAATGCCTTTCTAAACAATTTACAATCTGATCAAAACATGATCTATTCCTCCTGCAGACTCCAGTGAAGACATTCTCAAAGTCTGCCCTGACTGTCCACTGCTGGCAAGACTGAACAACACAGAGGTGTTAGAAACAGTATCAGCTGCACTCAATGACTACAACAGCAAAACCACTGATTCTTACCTCAGACTCCTCGAGATCGGAAGAGCCAAAATACAGGTAATTTCTAGAACTATGTCTAGCCTTTCATGTAAACATAATATTTCATCTACAGTAATTGTGCACTGCTACCTAGTTATGTTTGCAAACAGACACAATTTGCTGGCTCTAATTCGCCCTCCTGATTTGCTTTTAATTTCCCAACTATTATGTGTCATTTTAGCCACAGGATTCCCTTTCACTCCAGTGGGAGATGAAGCCTCAACATTTGTCTTTTATCTTTTCTCAGCAGCTCTGCAGTTTCTGAGTGCAAAGTCAGTTAAACAATTTTCCTGTTTTATCAGTATCACCCAGCACACGTTGTTGTTACTGAGTTTGCTGTGGGTGCCACGAACTGCTCTGCAGAAGAAGCTAAAGCCAATGTGGGGGCTTGTCAGCTGCTGCCCGAGGATCAGTCTGTGAGTATGGCAGCCCATCAGCCCCAATCTCCCCAGCTCTGAGGTAGAAAAGCAGCATCATGCTGGGATGTGCTTGCACTGGAGCAGGAATAGACCCCTGTGGGGATCAAAGTGCAAGAGATGTGTACCATCATGATATGTTTTTCAATATATCATTCTTAAAGCTATATCACACCTTTCCCTTTTCTCTAAGGTATCTGGACTGAATTCAAATGGATTTGAATACATTTGAAAAAGCCTTGAGGACCAGAGACAGAATATTTTTAATCAACAGGATACATACTATTGTTTATTCTTAAAATGAACACCTAGGAAAATCAGGCTCTTTGTACTGGACAGTACACAGTCACATAAGAAAAAAAAAAAGGCAGGCTGTTTCCCCCTCCTACAATTCCAGTGCACTCAGTTCTGATATATATGCTCTTGCAAATTATACTGTATACTTTACCATCTTAAAATTCTTCTGTTTCTGATGAAACTGAGTCCTAAGCAGTTTTAGGTGGCAGAAGCTCTTTACCTAGATTCTTATATATTCTTTCCCTCCCTCATATCCAGACATACAAAGGATCTTACTATAGAAGAATACAGAAATTTCCCTTACTTGCTGCTTATGCATTTAAAGAGCTTGGCTTTTGAGCCCAGCAGGTTAAAAGCAAGTACTTTACTGCTCAGATAAAACATGAGAACAAGTAGCCATTTCTAAATGTACTGAAATTAAAAATTCTAATGCAGCCTCCCTCTATTTTCTAACAATTTTCTCTTGACTGTGTTCTGCTTTGCCAGAATTTTGGTTTCTGCACAGCAGTGATGGTAAAACGTCCCTCACAAGACCTTCAGGTGGACTGCCAGTTGTACGGACATCAGGTACCAGCTCCAGATATTTCCTTGCTTTCCTGGGTATTCTAGCCTACTGGTACTGCTACAAGCCATCACCTTGAGTTTACTTCTTTCACTGTAGATTCCATTAGCCACCTGTAACTTTATATCCTAAAAGCTGAGGTAAGGTAGCTCCTGATTTTCCTAAGGATTTCTGTGCTTGTAATTAAGTCATGTCTGCCATCCATGCTTGACACAATTTACCCTCCTGACCATCTGGGAGATTTACATGTCTAGCAGGGAAAAGGGAACTAAACTCTGCTCAGCTAAAGGGATGTGGCAGATAAATCTAAAACAGAAATCAGCATTGTGAGGCTGGAGGCTTTTAGTCTTTAGACATGACTGAATTCAATTCAATTGTCCTGCAATGCTGTAGCAAGGGGAGGGAAACATACACACTTGACCTGAGTACTCTCCAGGTATTTTTTAGCCTACATTTGGTCTCAGCAGGACTAGGTGGTGGTATTCCTGTTCCTATGGACAACAGCTCTTGGTAACTCAACAGTAATTAGCTGTCTAAGAGGTATATGAAAGAGAAAATGAGACAGCTGGTCTTGAGTGTTTCACCAGCTGTGCAGGGGGCCCTGAAAGATCATATAGCACAGAATTTGGTCCTAATGATTCACTGGCTATAAAAAATGTATTTCTGGGTTCCTGTGCATGCGTTCCAATGCAAATCAAACTTCAGTGATAGTCAGGAACATTTGAACCTGGGTTGCAGACCTATAGCTAGTTAGGAGCAGGGTACCTAGTTAAGGTATCAATTACCTGTATGTCACAAGCCCCAAATCACTGAAAACCAACATGACCCATTTTTCTTTTCCAGCCTGGAGTTACCTACATTTATCCAGGTCAAGACACATCAGCAGGACTGGCACCCAGTGCTGTAGGCGTCACAAACCATAATCTTGCACTTGTCCACAATAATCCTGTTGCATCTGAATCCAGCTCTTCAGAAATTTTGCGTTCCAAACTCTCAGCAAAATCACTAACAAAGAGAGCAGTTGCAGAGGCTGCTCAGCATGACAAAGTACCTCGCCCAGTTGGCTTTGTGCCTCCTCCTCCTCCCTGCCCTGGGAAGATTCGTCATTTCGATATCTAGACTGTGTTTCAGACATGCAATGCATCCAAACTGAGGGATCAGTGCAGCAGCAGCAGCAAGAAAAAGACCATAACATCGAGTACAAATAGATGAGAACACTTGACTCTGAGCCCAAGTAAGTTTTACCCTCCAGAGAGCAGAGTTATGGTCAGGGTCTTGCAAAAGCCTGCTCCAAAATGCAGATGATTGCAACATATAGCAGTAGTTTACCTTACATACAGGGATTCTCTAGTTAAAATACAGAAAATATTGTTTCAGTGAAACTGTTGCAACAGCTATACAACAGTTGTAGCTTTGTGATAGAAATACCACCCGAAAGGTTAGTTCACAATAAAATGCTCAATGCTTTGCTACCTTCTATCTGTATATATTTTCATTTAGTTGTCAAGTATCTCCTTCACAGCATTATGAGTCATATTCTAGGCTTGATTTCAAAAACATTAAGCTCCTGCACTTCTCATCAGCTTCACTGGAATGTGTGGGTGCTGAGCACTGCAGAAAATCAGGTCAATCCTCCCTTTTGATCACACACTAATAACACTAAAGGAGTGGCAGGAAAAGAAGTATTTTTCCCTTCCACCTATAATGTTTCCCACCATGTATGTATTTTTGATATCCATCAGAAGTATCTCAAAACTTTTGGACATGGCACAAGAGCATCCATGTCTATGAAAAGACCAGAGAGTCAGGACACACTCATTGCTGGCAGGCTGAAAGCATCAATCCCTGCAGCCAAATACACGTGTACTGTCTGTCTCCCAGCAGACACACAGGTGCAGTACAATCATGGGGTCCTGCATGGTCTGTGTGCATATGAGAAAATGTCAATTCAATGGAATAAAAAATGTATGACTGGCATGTATCTCATATAACAGGACCCAGAGAGTGATGGCAATTTACCATTGTCCTAGCAGTCAAATCTTCCCTGAATTTCTGGCAAATGTTAGAAGCAGAATCTATTCTAGGTGGAGAATTAATAAGGGGCTGGGGCCAGAAGGAACTTTACTGCCAGCCAGACTGGAATCCTGCAGGCCCTGGGGAGCAGTCTCAAAGACAGTCATGAATGTTTAACCAGGAACAGCACTTGCTACAAGATAATTATCATGCAGGCAGCAAAAAACTGCAGAACACATGTCATTTCTGAGCTGTTTCAAATAACCTGTCCTGTTCTCCTAGTTACAGCCATCCAGTACTCAGTAAGCAACACAACTAACACTTGCTCTTGGTGATAGTGCAACAGCTCACAGTACAGAAAGATTCTGCTCTGCTGTGTCAGTGAGGAAGGGAAAAGTCATTGGCACTTACACCAGTGCTTCAGCTGGGTATGTAAAGACAAGGAAAATCAGCCCAGACTCTATAAACCTTAGTCCAATGTGATGGCAGCACACTGAGGGCAAGCTCTGCCTGTGAAGGTAGCTGCTCTCACATTTCAAGCAAATGCTGAGTTTTGCAGGAAGCATGTTGTGGGCAATTGCACCAGCCACAGCCAGTCAGCAGCTCAGGGAGTTTTTGCTTCTCTGTAAAGCAAAGACTCCAGTATATCCTGCATGCAGCCATTCCCTCAAAAAGTGCTAGTATTAAGCTGTAGAAATCTCTTAATGCAGTAAGATAGGTGGTCTTCCCATCTCACTGCATGAGACACAGTACAGGATTTAATGAAACAGCAACTATTCTGTTTTGCATCACTGTGACACCAGATACATGAGACTTTTCAAAACTAGGAATCACCATTACTAAATGATAGAAATTGTCCTCTATATCATGAAGTAGGAACTAATTTATAGAAGAGAGAGTGTTTTCCAGGCTTAGAAAATTTCCTGATGGCAGAAACTATATTTATAGAAGGGATCCCTGCTCCTGGGGATCCCTGAAATCCAGAAATGCTGCATTTTCTTATTGCCTTTTCAAACCACACAAAGCAAAGATATGTAGCGGAAACATCTGCAGGCTCCACACTTCACAGATGTTCTCCTATACCTGGTGTAACCACTCCTTTGTTTTCTAAAATAGGAAGAAAAAAAATTTTCTCTGTGCATTCCAGTTTGGTAGCTGCACTTCATCTTCTTTCTCCATAACACTTATCCTCTTAAGGGCACATTGTGTCCTCTTACAGATTTGTTTTCCATGACTGCTTTGAAGCAGTCACTTTGTCTCCCACCAGTAAAGCTCCATTTTCATGCACCTGGGCCTTAGTAATAGATTCAGTATTTAACAATTGATTCTCTGGGCAATGAGACATATGAAATGGTGGTAGATGAAATACAAATGCCTCCTCCCTTGAAATGTAGCATGAAGAGTTTTGCCAGGTCTGCATCACTGGCTGACAATGTTTTTCGGCTTTTTCAGACCCTGTTTTGCAAAAGCCCATGTACTTCATGTGCTGCTTTGGCTGGACATGCTCGGATTTCCCAGCTGTGTCCATGTTTTGAGGTCAGCTAATTCAACAGAGAAATTTTTCCTTTGCAGGCAGAGGAAGAATACAAAGAACAGAGTCAGGGATATAACAATCCCCTATTATAAGAAGCACCAACACAGCCAGTACTAACTGGCACCCATCTCCATAGAAATGCCATGCACTGTAAGGATAAAGAAAATGAGTTATTATCCTTTAGCCGCAGGGGAAGCATCCCCAGGCACAAGGAACAATGTGAGTGAGTCTGCATTGCTGCTTCTGCGGTTCCTGTACTATGGCTACAGCAGTTTCCCAACATTCACCCCTTGTATCCCATCCCTCTGGGATACAGCCCGTGCATTATCCCTCACCCGACACATGAGGGGCTCATTCTAGCAGCCATGTGCCCCTTCTGTCCTGGAGTTTTGCACCTCTGCCACCAAAGTCTTCTTGGAAGAGTTTCAGCTCCAGTGCTGTTGCAGGTCTTCTGGATGTATCTATAATCCCGGCTTTCTAAGGACATTCCCTGGGACATACTTTGCTGTCTCCCAGATGCTTTAAACACTTCTGGGCTAAGATTCTTTACACAGCCAGTAAAAAAAGTGACAGTACAGAAATCTTTAACTACTCCAAACATCACAGTAGTATTGAAGAGACAATTATGCCCATCACTTGCACTTTTTCTTCCTCATTCAACAGAACTTTCAAACCTAAAGTGTCATCCAGCAGAAAGCTGCAATCAGTATCCCATGACAAAAAAATAAGAGCCAGGGACATGGTAACCCAGCTTCCGGTATCCTTCAAGGTGAAATGCTGCAGAATTGCCCCTTAGTAGAAAACCAGTGACATTCACTGGGATCCTCCACAAGTAATGGTCACTGTCACTTCTCCAGATCTTCAAGACAGAAGCTACTTGTAAAGTTATTCCTCCTTGTCTCCAGCATGGAGCTCCTGACAGGTTATTCACAAGGCACACTGCTGTCATTTCAAACTGAAGTTTCTCTGAGAAGAATTTTTTATGACCCTTGAGGGGTCTCAATGCCTCCAGGGCTAAGGGGTAGCATTCAGCTGTAGGTATCCAGATGAGGAGAAATTCTCACAGAATAAATCCAGACTGAGCTTTCTACCATAACCAATCTGACTGCATGTAATAGAGTCAATATATTTGTTTAAAATTGGCATTTAACAAATACAAAGTGCAAAATCAGTCAACCTTGTGGCATTTATCCATTTTCTGCTCAAATTACTGAGACCTTTGTCATTGTCTTATTTCACAGACAAACTGGATCACTGACAGAACAGAATTGGAGCCAGACCTGTTCTGCACATAGATTTATTCAAGCAAATCTGGTTTCTTAAGGAAGCAGATTTGTGTGTATATTCTTATCCCTTGCTATGAGATCAAAATTGCATGATCTGCCCAGTGAAGTCCAAATTAGAGATGGAAAGCCAGGAGGAAAAAGCGCTCTCTGGTCTCAGGGGGAGCAACAAAACTTCTGTGAAACCTTGTAATCATTGACATAGTGTTTACTGTTGCAGCTGCAGGTTTAAAGGTGATGGTCAGCATGCAATAAAGAAGGGACACAAGTTTATAAAGAGACACGGCTCCACTCTAAAAGTGATCTTACTCAGGTCTCAGCCCCTCCATCCTGACTGACCACCTTGATCTGCAGCACAGGCTCTCTAAGCAGAATGGTTTGGCTCGTTTGGATGCTCTTTGGCACCCAGGTGCTTTGCTCCTGCATTGCTGCCCCTCCAGGCCAAGGAGCAGGGGCTGCCCTGCTCTCCCCCCGCTGCGATGACGCTGCAGTGGAGGAGGCTGCAGACCTGGCTCTCCGCCAGATCAATGCTGGCCGAGAAGAGGGCTATGTACTCAGCCTCTACAGAGTTGTCAGCGCCCGAGAGCAGCCGCAGGTAAGTCACCTTCTTGCTCAATATATGTTTCTCCCTGTGTCTATTTCTTAGAAATATCTATTTGAATGAAGAAATATTTCAAAAGGCAAAGCTCTATTCACAGGACTCCAGAGGCCATGTCAACTTTATGCACAGACTAGAAACAATTTCATCACACTGTGGGCAATTAGAGAGCAAATCTCAGTCATGACTCTCTGCTGCAGGCCCTTGGAATAGCTCCAGGCATCAGTTCAAATTTGATATGAAACACCACTATGCTGATTTAATTTCATTTTACACCTTCCTCCCACTGCCTTGAGCAGTTGGAGTGCAAAGGCTAGTAAGTCATCGTGTGTTTTGCACAAAAGATATGAGCAGTAACAGGTGTAAGCACATCCTGCTTGGGACCAAGGAATTCCTTTACAGACCTCTAAAAGATGACTCATTCTCCAGAAGAAACCTGAAATCAGTTCAAGGGTAAAAAATACACTGGAAATACCTATAGAATATCACTCACATTTCCTCAAGTATCATATTTCTCTGTGTGTGCTTAATTTATGACAATTTTGTGCTACAATAACTGAATCTACTGGCACTAAGGACAGCCTGAAATGAATTCACAAGGGCCTGCAGCAGATTAAGCACTATGGAAGCCTGCTGCTAGCATTCCCTGCAATGCCTGCTCACTTCCCATAAGCTTACCTGAAAGGCTGAGTTCTGACTGCTAAAGAAAATTAGGCTCATTGCCAGATGCTTCAAGATCTGTGCTGGCAAGGATATGACACTTCTTCCTGCTGCTCTTACAAGGACATGGCTCCTGCAGACACACTATGGACTCCAGCAGCCTGAGATCCCTCTAAAGATGCTCTGCAGTGTTTTGCACTATGTTCTCTATATTGCCTTGCTCAGGTGACAGAATGTGCCCACTGAGCAACTGGATCAGGTCTCTTCAGAATTTTTCCACATGATGCATGTGACTGGCCCAGAATCTACATCACTAAGCATGAAGTTAGGTGCTCAGCCCCTTCCTGGGGCTATTTCATGGAGTTCAGTACTCAGACCCCCGCTCCTGGGGCTATTTCCTATTGACAATAGTTAGAGCCCCTGATGACCACCCTAGAGTGCAGCATGGTGGGTGCAGACATGCTGTAAACCACCTCAGTTATCTCCCTACTTCTCTCTTCACCTGTGCCAAAGATATCTCAGCACAGAATTTTGGTCCTTGGTTGTGATTTGTCGGTCACTCAATTTCCTAAAGACTTAACTTATTGCTTTAGAGCAAGCATATATTGTTGATCTGGGGGTTTAATTTACTTATTTACTTTGATTATTTTTTTTAATCTCTTACTATATCCTGTAAATAAGGTGTTTCAAGACATTGCAATAACAAACTAGACATTCTAAGCCCTTTTTCCCCTTGTTGCTGCTGCTGGGACTGAGTACATAAGGAGTAGTCAAGGGGTTCATGGACAGTAACAGCCTTATGCCACCTCCCATTCCTCTCAAAAAAAATTAAGAAGTTTTTTTTCCCCTGCACCAGTCAGTGGTCCTTCCTCTCACTTTCTTAAGCAGTACTGAGGATAAAAACATTTTCAAAGTTACTTCAAATTCAAATCTGCCCTTAAGCAACCCATGGTTCGGCTTTGCTCTAATTGAAACTAATGAGCCATCTGCTATTAACTTATATGCAAGTAGGACAGAGCTTGCTTTCATACAAGATACTCATGATTAGCTTCACTGACAGGCACTTAACCAAAATTACAAAACATTCCAAAATATTTTATTTCTTTCCCTTGCACCAGGTCGCCCTGCTGCCACATCTTCTCTGGCTCCCAGGCTGCCCAGCACACATTGCAACCTGGCTCCAGCAGTGCTGAGGAAGGGACCTTTTTGGCAATGGAAAGATATACAACTTTTTATTCAATACTAAGCAGATATCAAAAGGCCTTTGCATAACTGTCTTTTAATGAAAATTAAAATAAGGATGATTAAACCTTCGGTGATCTGCTGAGCTCCAAATAAGCCCCAAATTATCCTTTACCCAGGGGAGGATGATACATACAGAAGCAGGTAGACCAAAAGATGTGTAGACTTTGTAATAACCTTATCTCCTTATTAGAGCTGGTATTATACAAAAGACCTATAGGCAACAAGAAATACAGTTCTGTCTGCCCTGGTTGCATTTAGCGTTTCTAAGATCACCATGCTTTATAATCAATATTCATGATTCAGCTGAGGAAACCCATCTAACACCAAACACATTTGATTATAAGAACATTCCTTTAATGAGGTATTTGTGTGCTTTTGCCTCCAGAATACCTTAACAACCAGTTTGAAAGCTCAAGTCACCAATTCCAAATATGAGACTTCTTAAAGATGCACATTTTTCTTGGCTATTTCTTCTTCATGTGGATAGTCTTAGTGATGGCTTTTTGCTAATAGAATTTATATTTAAAGTTACAAACTTGTACCAAATGCTGCACTACTCAAAAACACATTTTCAGCAAATAGCAATTACTTTTTGACTGGTCTTACTTTGTGTTTACTGATTTAAGCTGTATTAGCTATCATTTTAAAGAGAATTATCATCATGGCATTTAGATATCTTGTATGTAAACAGAAAATTATGATTAGTCCCTTCCACAGAAGGATCTCTGCAGCCAGGTGTGGGGATATTGCTATGCCATTGCACAAACAGCACTGTTGCACCTCAGCGTCACTCTTTGTCAAAATAACTTTTGATCTTTTCACAGCCTTCAAAATGAAACTTATAATTAAACCTCAGGATTAGTGTAAGCAAGCCCTGAGATCTCAGTGCAAGGCATTACCAGATCACTTTATAGAACACTTAAGAAAAAAAAAGACTATGAAAATAAAAAAAATAGTAGAAAGCATGAGAAGTTGCATATGTAAGAATAGAACTAAGAGACAATGGCAACAAAACAATTTAATAATTCTTTATATTTATTTTCTATTAGTTTTGCCCTTTCATATTTAAAGGGTTTAGTATTACTAGTATATATGGTAGAGCTCACATAAAATCACCATCCCACAGATCTCTATAGGATGTGATCAGAGTAGTTTATATCTCTTGATCTGCTCAGAACTCGAGCAGATACCACTGAGTGGTTTTCTAAGCAGTATGAAGACAAAAAAGTCAGCAGTACTCCAGCTTTATAGGCCCTATGGACTGGTGTTTAGTCACTGTTAAACAGAAGCCATAACTAAAGCCAAAATTATACAGATATTGGCCCCAGACTTCCACAAGACTATTGCCCCATTTAGTGTTTTCTCCACAAACCAATGAAATCAAGCAAGGATGAATGAACACTGCTGTCATTCAGTTTTGGTTTTTCTTCCCCTTCAACAAAGACATAATCTCAGTCTAAACACGCAGCTAGTGCTCACATCTAAATTCTTTAGGGTGGATAAATGACAGCTGCCCTCTTTCCAGCTTTCCACTAAGGACATAAATAAAACATGATCCAACTAAGCTGTATCCTTGAAAAATATGCTGGAAAGGTGTTAACCCATATCTACAGTGGAAGCAGAATGAGGAGCTGCACCATGCAGCATCTCATCTTCCTGCACTACATGATGCAATCACTAGATATACAGAGCTATACTTTTAGTCCTTCCTTGTACTTCTTGCCTGGAAAGATGTTTGGCCAAAAGTTGAGCCTGAATTGCTTTGTGCACCTTGTGCTGCAGTGAACTGAATAAAGGTTTCTGGACTTAAACACAGGTCAGAACTCCAGCACTGGACTGAAGCTTTAAGTGAGTCTGAGACATCCATGTGACTCTGCAAGGTCTCTCACAGCACTCCCTGATAGCTGAGAGAATATTTAAGCTTCTCTATCAATGCAGCCTTTGCTTCTTTACAGCAAGTGTAAAGTATGCACACTTGAAGAAGACACTGACCTAAGAAATATTCCTCTTTCTAATGCCCACTGGGAATGTTCCATGTTAGCAGTTTTTTATTAGTTGTGGTATTTATAATCTCATTCTTATTTCAGGCAAAATAACCTACCTTTCACATCTGATAATAAAATGCAGTTGACAGTGAAAACATCAACATGTTTAGTCTTTATTCTTGGGTTCTGGTTGGTACCAGAATCAGAAGAACAAAACTGACCAAAGGATTATTCTTTATTTAAAGCTGGCTAGCTGCATGATCAAGCCTGTTCTAACAGGACCTGCATTTCATCTGATTTGCCACTTTTGTCACAGAGAGTGTTCAGTTTTCAGGATATCTATGCATTCCACTTGTATGCTTTCCATTTCTCCATCTCTCCTTTTTATGAATCCCTACTTTGTTTGATATAAAACTGGGATGTGACCCTTTTGTTTCTTGTTTACAGGAGATCACTGGTTCTGTCTTCTATCTCATCTTGGATGTAGTAGATACTGAATGCCATGTACTCAGCAAAAAGTTGTGGAAGGACTGTAACACCAGATCTGCTCATTCAACTGTAAGGATTTTATGTTTCTATTTAATGTCACATATGATGAGTTACTCAGGTACTACTGATGACTGCAAAATCCCTACACTTGCATTTTTAGTGGGCAACAAAGCTTAGAAAAAAATCAAAGCCCATTTTACAATATCCACAATTTTACTCTGTACCTTCTAATCAGTTTATAGGCTGGTAAGATTATTTTAAAAAGTGAAAATTAAAATAAAGTTTTTGACCAGAGCTAACAAAGAGACCAAACTATATAGCCATGTTAGGACACTATTTAGAATAATGGTTTACTTTTTATAGCAACCCTATAAGAGTTTATTTTAAAGACAGCCTGTCAAGGAGGGAATAAAAGAAACACGCTTTTATATAGCATGTGATTTTTGGTTTAGTTTAATTCCACTTTTATTCTGACAACTTTGCAAAAATTGCACTGAAATAGGAGAAAAAGGGAAGTTCAGCAAGACAAGCTGCAAAGACAGAAAGTGGTCCAAGACTGTTACTACAGGTGACCAAAACTGTTCTGAACAAGTGAAAAAAACTCTGAGAAAATGAAGAATGACAAGATATAAGGTTCATATAAAACAAACAAACAAACAAACAAAAACAAAACAAAACAAAAAAAACCCAAAAAACAAAAACCAAAAAAACAGAACAAAAAAAAAAAAAAAAAAAAAAAAAAAAAAAAAAAAAAAAAAAGAAAAAAGAGGAAGTTATGATTACATTGTCCTGGACTGCTTCTAAGGCAAATAAATTTTAACTTTTCAACTAAAAACTAGAAAAAAAATAAAAAGAATTCTGCTCACTTCTCATTACAGTATTTTCAGCAGAAAAAGGGCACAAAGCCTATATGGTTCATATGGCTTCAGTGAAGCCAAGAAATGCATGTCCAGAGGCCTTGAGCACACATGTAGGAATACCTAAGAAGGTCTCAGAGAATATACTTTCAACTCTTAAATATAAAAGCACAATGGATATTAACAGGCCAGTATTATTTTTGGCCATAAAGTCAGAGGTTTTTATGTGCAAGGATGACCCTACCATGCCACAAAATTTGGTTTTATTGTCCTTCCTATCACTCTCCCTATGATTATAGGGAAAAGGGGAAAGGTGGAAGACAAGTGACTGGATCCAGACACTCTAAACTATCTCTGGGTTTAAAATCTCTGGGTTCCAGACATAGACCCAGCCCAGGAGAGAGACCCAGGAGCACCCTGTGACACTTGGGAAGTTTCCAGCTGCCAGAAGAGTAGCCCTGGGCAGGCCACTCAGCAGTCAAGGACTGCATCTGTATAGTTCACAATCACACCCGGGATGAGCTGGCCTTTTATTTTTTAATGAGATGCTTAGAAATATGCATCATTATCATTTGAGTATTAACAAAACTTTTGTCTTGAAAATAATTTCATGATTGCAAGAAGAAAATGAACCACTCCTGTCTAGGTATTAGATGATCAGTAAAGGGTGCAATACTAATTGTTTTTAAATATTTATATTGTTTTAGGTTTACGGTCAATGCAAAGCAATTATCTATATTAATCAGGCAAGAAATATTGCTCATCTGAATACTTATGAGTGCACTTTACAACCAGGTATGTCTTTAACATACACTTTATAAAAGAACTGGAAAAACTCTGCCAAATAGCATTACTTTAAAGTTTAAATGCAATTATGACACCGCAGTATCTTCATTAGCTTCAGCTGCCCTGATTTTTTCAAGTCAGTGATCATAAGGCCAGGGAGGCACTGCAGCTCAAAAGAGTTCAGTAATAACTGTTTTAACCTCTGTGACACTCAGCAGAGCCTCTATATGGGCTTTTACCCTCTGAACCAAAAAACATTTTTGTGGGTTTGTGAAAGGCAAGGAAAAACAGCAAGCCTACTGTCAATAGGTTGAATTTTTCATTCAGTGTCCGCCTCCACTGCAACATTTTTATAGGTCTGCAAATACATAAAGATTCAAAATTATGGAGGGGTGCAAATCATATATTCTTACTCTGTGGGAGTGGAGGACAAGTGGGCAGGGTTGGGGGCATAGATGCATTTACAGTGACCTACACTGTCAACACGCTTTTATGGTTATGCCTTCTCTAAAGACATTGTTGTGTTTGAACAAAAAGCTCCACGCAGATACATTTGGTCAGTATGTCCTGACTGCCCAGTTGATGATTCTCCAACTAAGCCTGAATACTTGGAGACTGCTGCTCGAAGTCTTGCCAAGTTCAATAAGGAGAGTGAAGAAACTCATTACTTCTCTGTCCTCAATGTCACAAGAGCTTCAATGCAGGTAAGCCAAGGCTCATGTGACTTGTTTTAGCCCTCAAGAATCCTTCTTCCTACTCCTGATCTTCTTGATCCAAGACTCTGATTCCATTTCATGCAAAAAGAAGAGGCTTTATGCAAAAGTCAAGACATAGACTTGCTCCCAAAGTTCAGAAAAGCTTCACTGTTAACTCTTTCTTCTTCCCCCACCACAAATTCACAACTCCCTAATGGAAAGTATTTAATAAAGTACAGTCATACCTTCCAATACATACCTGTAATTCAGTGAATGAGTCTAAGCATGGTTTACTAATTTTAGACTAATTTTAGAACTAATTTTAGACTATCAGAGAGCTCATGATCTCATGGCTAAGTCCTCTTTGTTTACCACAGTATTATCTAGTCTCTCTAAAATTCAGAATTTGTCGACAGCAAAGTGGTTTTTCTTCTTTATAACTGTCAGATTTATTTATTTAATCACTTCCATTTTCTAACTCCAATTTCAGAAACAGTAAAATTATCCTGTTCATCAAAACTACCAGAAATTGTCAACAAAACACTGAAGAGGGCCTTTGGCTATGTAGCTCTATATGGATGCTAACTTATGACAAAATCTAAACCCATTTCCACTATGCCAGTCCATGAGTTAAGATTGTGCATTTATAAGGCAATAAAGCAGCACTGGCAAAAAAATATTCACTGTAACACAACTAACAGTAATGCCCCAAGCAAGTATCACCTGTTCCTTCCAGACTTTTATCATAGCAGCAGGAGTTTTTCATATATTTCAAGGTCAGTAGAATTCTTTATTCTTCCTGACACATGCACAAGTTCTAATTGCCACTGGCCTCTCATTTACAGTGGGTCATTGGTCCCGCATATTTTGTGGAGTTTTTAATTCAGGAGACATCTTGCTCCAAAAGTGACACAGTTGCTGACATCTCGATGTGTGAGCCACTTCCACCAGAAGTAGCTGTAAGTATTTTTCCTTGTAGAAGCACCAGTTTTCCAGATACTATGATTTCTCAGCGAATATTTAGTATTTATCTCCTTGGCTCTTTGCAGACAGGAACCAAAACCCACAGTCATCTTTTTATGGATCATAGTTCTATAGGGTCTTGTAACTTTACAGATTGCTTTAGAATAGAGAAACATTTCAGCAAAAGTTCTGAATTCTTACCAGAAGCCCATATGCAAAGAAAACAAAAAAATATCATCCAGAAAAAGGTGGAGTAGCCATCGCCTTACAAAACTTAATGAGCCTAAAGGATTTCTTCCAAAACAGCAGACATAGACAATAAATCACAAACAGTACATGAAGAGTATACTACAGTCAGGTCAGCTAAGGAAAACATTTAGGAACAAAAGGAAAAATCATAAGAGAAACTGGAAGACTAAATGGGTGTGCTGTCAAGAAATAACATTTCAAGCCCCATCTTACGTGAGGTCCAAGCCATGATACCTACAGCCCTGTACAAACATAACTACTAGAAACAGCATTTTTTTCACGGTTTCTTTCACTAGTATGGTGTGAAATTGGTTCTGTGTGGAAAATTATATTATGTTCCGCACACAATTTGCCTGCATAGGGATATTCTGCTGCAGGAGAACTTAAGCAAGCTGTTGTAGTTTGGCCTTAAGTAGCCAGCTTAGTTTTGCTATTGTGTTACCTAACCCTCCTTTGCAAACACAAGGCCTTTATCAAAACACTGCCTGCCTTTGTGAGGTTGCCAATCCCAAAATAAAAGTTTGCCCAAGCTGTTTATTCCTACAAATACACTTAGAAGCTGTAACTATTCAGCCTTTCATAATCACTTATTTTACAAGATAGCAACTTAGTATCAGGGCTCCATGTGAAAAAAATGCTTATATTTTCTTCTTACAGAAAATCGGTTTCTGCAAAGGCTCTCTAGTAAACAATCATGTGGAACAGTTTGTCACAACAACCTGTGAAATCTACAGTCATCAGGTATTTCTAAATATAATCTTAATATTGCAAGGGTAATACTCCTTTACAACGCAAGTACTGAACTTTCGAAAGCCTAACCATTTTTAAGTTTTCTAATTCACAAAGACATGTGCTTCAAGAAAGAGATAAGGCCAGATCAGGAAAAAAAATCTCTCTTGTGATAAAATAGACTGCTGTTGGGTGGATAAAAAGGCAATAGAGTGAGTATAGAGACAATCCTGCAGAATGCTTCTGAATGCTCTACAATGAAATTGTAAATCACAAAGGGAATGCAAGGGGATATCACTGTAGTTACCCAAGTTTCATGCACCCATCTCCACTGGCACAAGTAGTTACATACATTTATCCTTTGAGCCTCTGTTCTGTAGCTGTTCTTGGAGGACTAGAGATGCAGCAGATCCTTAATGTGAAGGGTAATCTTCATATCTGAAGGAATTTGGAATTGCTTCAATTTAGATAATGCTTATTTCTTGCTATTTAGGATCCTGCCACTGAAGAGGAAAACCAGGAAGCTAATCAGACACCTGGAAAATCCAGGCAGGATCAACAGGCTTCCCCTTCAGATGCCAATCCTTTCTCCCCACACCTGGAAAAAACAGTGGGCTGGGTTAAAATTCTACCCCCTTCAAATGAGGACATCACTTTCCATAGCCTACGAGAAAGTCAAAATGAACATAAAGAAAGAAAGCCAGTTCCTCCTAAGGCTGTGGGATCTGCCCACAGAAGTGATGGAGAAAAGACTCAAATAAACAAACCAGACTTGACCAAACCAGTCACTGGACCAGTTATCCTCCCTTTTCCTGAAGAACCTTCTCTATCAGATTCATGTCCAGGAGAAGCAAAGCAGAGAGAAGGCATCCTCCATCTTTTGATAACTAGAAAGCCTACTGCAGCCTAGCCAGCACCCGAGCACCTGAACTATCTGCAACAAAATAACAGCCAAAATGGCAACATGGTTTTCAATTTGTGTAACACCTTCAAATAAACAGTTCATTATAGTCTCCATCTTTAGCATTCTCAGCTTTTTGAAAGCACAAGAACAGATTGGGAAAAGAAATTTAACTGGGGCATTTTCCAATAAAGTATTTGGCTTTTAATTCTCAAATTCCCCCCATCAGGCAGAGCACTAAGGAAAGGTAACTGTGGAAGATAAAAGAACTTGCAGGGCTGGGATAGCCCAAAGACACCAGAAAAAAAACTATCCTTGGTAGCAAAATCTGCCAGGGCCCAGTGCGGGATGGCTGCTCCCAAGGGATGGGGAGATGGAGCCAGGTGTGAGAACCAGGCTGGGGGGCAGGGGCCTGTCCTGTGGTGCCTGAGGGAGGCGAGCGGGGCACACCCGGGGATGAAGCCAGGTTATAGGAAGGAGCCAGTTCACTCCCTAAGTTCAGGGGCAGGGAGGCAGGTCTGAGGTCAAGCCATGAACATGAGTTAGCAAGGCATGGTCAGGGGCTGGTGTGGTTATGGTAGCCAGAGTCAGGCATGGCCCAGAGGTGTCCCAGCAAGTCTGCAGTGCCCAGAGAGGTGTGAGGGACACGGGGCTGCAGGTCTAGACCTGGGCCAGGCACAGGCACAGGCACAGCTGCAATGCAGCAGGAGCTGGAGCCCAAATGCTGCAGCCCCGGCCTAAAGCAGCTCCTGAGGGAAGCAGGACGGGTCAGCCCTGGCCATGGGCTCCTCCCAGCACTGTCCCCAAGGTCACCAAGGAACAGCCCCGGTGTGCTGAGCCTGGCACCCGGCACCAAACCCTCCCAGAGCAGGGACGCTCTCGGGGCCTTAGAGCATCACAGCATGTGACAGGGTATGAACAGGGAACTGCACTGCAGCCCTGGGTAGCATTAAAACCTAGTGAGGTTTTGCTATTTTGTGAGTAAACTTCTTGATTACAGTGTGAAGAGCTTAGCCTATTTTTTTATTTCCCGTAGAAAAACTCTAGAAAGATTATTTTTTTCTTAATGCTTCATACCTTAAAGCATGTGGAAGAGCCTACACACGTGTGAAGCCTCTGCACATAATTCTGGCTGGTGGAGAATCAAATCCAGGCTGTTGAGACTGTTATGCTCTAGTGACGCTGCTCTGCAGGAAAAACAATGATTTAAAAAATCAGCCTAATACTTTCTTGAGATAGGTCATATTAACTGCTTTATAATAAAAGCCACAGGGACACTCGACAGCCTGCAGCCAAGAAAAATCGATTTCACTGAAGTCAGACATGGTAATTGTACTGACAAAAACAAATACAAATAAATGAGAAGACAAGAATAAAAAGAATGAACATAGGAAAGAAATGTCATCTGTGGCCAGGAGTACACTGATACTTGCAAAAATTAAGGGGTTTGTATGAGACCATAAAGCCTTTTTCTAGTTGCCACCAGATCTGTAAAACCATTTTTTCAAAACAAAATCAATAAAATACTGTTTCTGAAGCTTTTATGATACTGTATCATTCCTAGAGATCCTGGATAATTTCTACATTTAAAAAGCCTTCCAACAAAAAATTATGCTTTTGTCAAAGTATCCTAGCATTATGCAAGTCGATTAAAATGTATTATTTTATTATTATAAATAAAATTTAAAGTATTATTTTGAGTGGGACCAAAATCATATCGAAATATTGCGTGGAATTATATTCACAGAAACTATGTTTGCATTTTCAGTCTGCAAAACTCTTGCAAGCATAAATTTGATATAAAGAAGTAATTTAATTGCTTCCAAGATTAAAATAAGCCAAAAACTGATGTGTGAAACATATCCACTGAGAAAAAAATAATTCCATTTCAATCCTACATTATGAGAAATTTCCATATGTCTTGGTTTCATTCATTTCAGAATAGAAAAATTTTCAAAATCAGATAGTTCTTGAAAAATCCTAAGATTCAAATTCTAGCTAATTCTTATTGCAGTAGGAGCTCTAGGCTGTGTCAGCATTCCCTTTTTTATCAAGTCATTGAATTACAGCATCTTGTTTTTCCCTCGGGAAGATTCACCTTTTGCCAGCTCAGGTTTCTCTAACACAACTAGTGTGTTCTCCTTCCCTGGACAGGAACTGCTGATCTGCCATATGCCAAAATCTGGGATCCCAGGCATTGCTCCATGCCCTCACACAGAGCAGCCATGGCTGCCTTTAGTGAGTCAGGGAACAGAGCACTGGGGCAACAGCCTGTCAGGGATTTTCGAAATGCTGGGTTTGCCCCTCTTTTCAGTTTATCACCACACTTCTCACTTCTGCCACAGTCCTTTCTATTAACTGTTTGCATGTTGATTCTATCCTCACTGTGGCTCCATCAGTTTAATGACACTATTGACACTTTTATCAACATACACAACCAGATTCTTCCCCTAAAGGAGCACTGAGGAAGAAATTAGCTTCATTAACTGCTAGTCACAGCCAAGAATACCCCATTTCACTGAGTTCTTTTTCTTGACTATAGCTCCTTACAACAGTAAATCGAACAGCCACAGTGAGTGAAGATAAATGGAGTGGAGCTGGTGTGACCATAAGCAGGGAAACTGGAAAATCTGGACGCATAGCTTTGAGCATTCCATTTGGATACTGTGTAGCCTGTTCTGCAGATGAGGTTCAGAAATCACACTTGAATTTCCCTAACTTGGATCTGGGATTTGCTTTCAAAAACTTCTCTGATTTAAAAATAAACACCAGAAGGGGTTTTTATCTGAGCAGTAACTGTACCTCCAGCACAGATCAACAAACCATCAGCACAATGCAGAGTCATGAGCATTTCCTCTATTTGCTGTGGCCACTCCAGCACAGAGTCCATGCTCAGTTTTAGTGTCACCTGGGCCAGTGTTTACCATAATAGTGTCTCAGTACTGATGTCCAAGATTAAATTCCTGAATTACAAGAAGGAGTCTGAGGTTGTATAGTTTCTGTGTTTCCTTTGTCCTCAGGACATACCTGGATACTGCAGCCCTCCCATATGGCACTGATATTATTAACAGCTGGTAGCATTTAGTCATCAGGACTTCAAATCCTGCTGCTGATTCAGCACCTTTATGCCAATCTGTCAGTGGGCCAGCACTGCAGCATTTGCCCTCCAGCATACCCACATGAGCAGCCTGTCTTCACACAGTGACTCTGAGACACAGGACTGCAGGAAATCCTCTTAAAAACACGCCCAGGTCGTGCTGAACCTCTCCATCTTCTGGCCTGATCACAGCTTCCAGCCAATGTGAGCAAAGCTAGGCAGTAACACACCCCGTGTCCCTCCAGCCACACCCCAAGTGCTCCTCACCTCTTCTCAGGATTCTGAACTGTTACGTGCTGCTTGTCCTTGTCCAGCAGAAGACAGGCCAGTGACACAAAGAAGCCCTTCATCCAGTACTGGAGATGAGAAGCAGATGGATTTGGGCAGACAGTTCCCAACTCACTTTTCAGTTTTGTTTTATGGTTTTTCAACACTTATTGATCATATGATATCATCCATTAATAACTTGTTATCTAGGCAATGTCCAGCTAAAATGTGGTCTGATGTTTATTTGAGCAAACATTCCAATTTCACATGAACAATGTTTTTTATTCAGGCACAGATAAATGATGGTCAATGACCCCCAGGACAGCTGACATTTTTATCTGATATTTTCAAGCCTTTACCTCAGAATATAGGCGAGGCACCCTGAATGCAAAAATAGGAATATTCAAATGAAAGAGAAGATTTTAAAAAGCAAGACCCAGACATGGAAGTTCTTAAGATGGGTTTTAAAAGCAAGGTTTTTATAAAATAAGCTAAATATAAATTCTATTTGTGTGACTTCAGAACCTACTATTGCACACATTTCATAGTTAAGCATTTTCTTCTGCATCTGAGATGTAGAACTCCCTCTGACTTCATTCTTAACATCAAATTCTTAACCTCACCTTTTCCTCCAGCCTCTTAAGCCCCTCTGCAAAAAGGTCAGTCTTTCAAGATATCCTTGCAGTCATCAATTTACAATTAAACTGTTTTTTTCAAAAAAGCAATTTGCAGCCAAAGACACTGAGGACAAGACAAGGAATACTGACACCCTTTTTATTCCTTGTATTAGTCCTTGAGGCCTCCTAAGCAATGAGCCTTCTGTAACTACATTGTCAACCTGCTCACTTGACAGTTTGTCTCCTCCAAATAGCTTTTGAACTTAAGGTCTCTTGGAACGAAATTTGACAGACAAGGTGATGAAACTTCCACAAGTTTGATAAAAAAATGGTGACTGGTAAAGAAAAATAAGCTGCAGGCAGAGAGAGGAAGCCGGAGCTGGAGCTGCTGCTCTGAAAACCATAACCAAAGCAAATTTGTCTAACATTGCATTTGCATTAGGGGCATCCTGTTTACACTCAGCAGATAAAAATAAGACATGTCATATTCACATGTTTTTCCATCCTACCTGGGGGCTTTCCTGTTACAAGCAGAGCCACCCCAAGAACTGCAAATCTTTTACGGTTTTTGCATCAAGACCAATAAGGTCTGAAGCGCTGGGGAATTTCAGACTGAAATAAAAGAGAACCCGGAATTCACCTCTAAGCAACTGGAACCACATGTGTCTGTTAGCTGGGCTCTGGCTTGAGAGCAGGAACAGGAGTGGCTGCAGAGCAGCTCAGTAGGAGATGGGAAAGGCCTTGCTGCCTGCACAGGTGACCACAGCTGTGCCTTGTGGTGACATCAGCCTGGGCATGAAGCGCTCCTGCAGAAGGCAGAGAACAGTCTGCTCATAGCAGCTGTGCTCCTAAGAAACCAGGGATATCTGTAAATAGTTACAGCTGCACTTTAGGAAAGGAGGAATTGGTTATTGCATATCATCTCCTTTATGTGTCAGCTCTCCCTTCCCTATCCCTCTAGTTTAAAGTTATATTTATTACGTATTTCATACACTGTTTTTCAAGTGGGGAACATAAGCCTCTTTTTGATGTGTTCTCCCAGTGCTCTGGAGAGGTTTAGGATGGATGCTTATTACCATATCCTTAAAGTTTGGATGTGGATCACCTCTAACCGTTGCAAGTCAAGCCTTGGTAAAAGTCATAAATGATGTTTTAATACACTACACAAGAGAAATGCCATGTTTGGATAAATATTTCTATTCCTTCCAGCAATCTGTTTACAGAGATAGCTTCATTAAAGCAACGCACAAAACTTAAAAGTAATAAATATAAAAACAAAATAAGTTTTTTAAAAGATACCAAACTGAAGGAGAAGTGATAAAAATAAATTATCCTGACTTAAGTACAACCAATATTTAATTAACTGTTCTTATTGTACCTGGAGTTCTTGTCAATGCTGTACTTTAATAGTAGAGTCCAATCTTTCTTTTCCAAAGAAATCAAGGACAAAAGTCTCTAGAGTGGGAACAGAATCTTACTTTATGTCTGCAGTCAATTTTGCAGGAATTGCACATTTTCCACTGTTTATTCATACTGTTTCAATTTCATACATAAAATATACATAAGCTATGGGCAAAAAAAAATGATGAGTGTCACAATGAACAACCCAGAACAGAACAGGAAAGAAAGAACAATCTGCAAACAACAGACGGCTGAGGGAATTATGTTATAAATCACCTAATCCAATGCCTGTCTTCAGTATCACTGCCCATTTGAAAAAATTAACCAGTGTTGTAATAAATGAATTGGGGTGAAATTTGGAACACAGCAATAATGGGAATTTTATTTTTAACTGATGAGATATATTTCAAATGTCTTTGATTATTTACACAACATTTATTTCACTGCTTTTTTTTCCATCTTCTGGAAGAAAATCTGAGTAATTATAATGAAATATTATAAAACCAAACCAAAAGAAATCCCTATTTCATCAGAACAGCTGTACATCCAGCCCAGTATCCATCTCTCCCAGTGGTAAAAGACAATTGTGGTTAGAAGAAGCTTATGACCTGCCCCTCTCTGCAAACCTTTCCCCTTGTACTTTTCCAGCACCCAGAATCATTGTACCAGGGACTGTAAAGGGTACTCTTCTGCTGAGTCCTTATAATATCCAGGTAAGGACCTGCTGCCCATGTATTTTCTAAGCAATTTCTGCCCCCAGTGAGAGTATCTGCATCCAGACCTTTCTGTGGCAACAAGTTCCACAAGTGGGGGGACTACTTTTAACTATTTTAAACTTACTTACGATGATTTTGGGTGCCCCTGGTTCTAATGTTGTAAGATGTTCCATCTAGCTTATCTATTACCAGAGAACTTTTTTAAGTGTTTCCTGAACTAACTATAAACAAAATCTACTGCTTCAGCTCAGTTCATTTTAAAACATGATTTCTTAGACAACAGACATACTAAGAGGTGGAATTTTTTAAAATGAGGATTAATGAAATGAGGCAATTGATAAGGATGATTTTTCACTGTATTTCTGAAAGTTCCTCAAAAAAATAAGTAAAACAACCCTTCATGGTCAAACCAAGTCAAACCTTCATGTAAATCCAAGTCATAGAATCGTAGAACGCTTTAGGTTGGAAGGGACCTTAAAGATCATCTAGCTTCCAGCCCCCAAGTCAATTATACAGCCAGCAAGTTTTCTGTGAGAAGCTAATCCAAACTTCACATCAACCTAGATTTGGAAAATTCCTCATCTGAGTCTGACCTTGTCATTTTGGACTCATTTTGCATTTTTGTATTTTCTTATTCAGTGTTTGAATTTTGTATTCCATCTTCATCCCTGACGAGCAATTACTGCCTTTTAAGAATGTCTTAAACTACCCTGAATAAAAGATTTTGAATTCACTGAGACAACATCTCATCTTTTCTGTTTAGGAGAGGATATTGGCATATCCTTGAAAGGATAGGTACTGCATTATTTTATTAAATACAAAAAGAAATATTACCAGCAATTCTCTAAAGAAGTCAATGAAGGCTACCACATCCAAAAAGCACACAGAACTTCTCAGGCTGAGAATGCAAAGGCAGCTTTATGTACTTCTTGCTATACCTAGATTACATGGGTATAAGGCAAATCAGTCCCTTTTTGAGTACCACTCTGAAATGACGTAAAACTGATAGAAATCTGCCCTAAATTTTCTTGAGCTGGAGGAGTAGCAGGTACTCACATAGCAGATACAGACCACCAGCCTGCAGTGCACCTTGAGATATATTCCTTTTCTACATCCGAATTAATTCCTTATTTCCCTTTCACTAGTTGCCTGGTAGTTAAGGATCTGTAAAAACAGGGGTATGGATATAGCCATAATTTAACCACAAATATTTCAGCATATTTTCAGTTCAACTGTTTTAATAGTAAACAGAAGACCAAGATTATGTAATATCTGCACACACAAACTGGACCTTCTTACTGCCAGGCTCAGCCTTAGTTAGAAGTAAGTACTTTCCAGGGTAAAGCACCATTGCACAATGTCTGCTTAAAGAATCACGAGCAGGCCCTTTGCTGGGTAGTACAGAGTGTCATAAAGCCTACTGTACGATCACTGTTGTTACCAGGCAGTTGTATCGAGCTACGACAGTAGGGACAGAATTCCTCAGAGGGCAGAGACGCTCTTGGAACACGTGTTTATTGTGAGGGTTGTGGGTAAAAGNTCTACTTTCTAAGTCTTAAAAGCTACCCCCTAATCTACCTTTTCCCTGATACCTTGGCAGGCTCCACCCCTTGGGCTCTCAGGTGTCCCTTTGTTAGCTATTGCTCAACCCACCTTCAGCTAATCGTTGTCTTCCTGCTTGGCCATGCTTTACATTTCAAAACTAGCTACCATCTCTATATCAGTCACAGGTTTTATATTTTCAGAATCTCTTGCTAAGCAATCATATCTGTAAGCTTTTCCTGTCTCATCTTTCCCTACAGCCTACTTTCCTCAAAATCTGCTCAATCACTATATAATCATTTACCTGCTGTTTGCAAATGTTAATCCAGGGTCAAGGTAATGGCTGTCTGACACGACACTTAAATTTATATAAAACCATGCTCTTTTAGCATTCATTTATGACTTTGGTGGGCTGCTCTGATTTAAAAGCAGGCTGGCTTTATCAGGGCATGGGCACAAGTGATCTAACACTGCAAACAAAATGCTGCTTCTAGCTTCAGCTTTATTTCTAACACTACTGCAGTGCTCTAATGCCCAAAATGAAGCAAGCATTACACCTGCAGACTGTAACACCATTGAAACAGATGCAGGAGTGGCCCTGGATTTGCTCAACAGACATCGCAGAGATGGTTATGTTTTTGGTTTATTCCGTATTGCTGATGCACATGAACTACATTTAGTAAGTATGAACTTAAAGACTGATTTACACAAGACTGTGATTTTTAAATAATGAGCCAGGTCATTAAGAGCTTATGTTTACTGCTTTTACTAGAACAATGTTGATGTAATCCAATGAATCAGCTGTGATTTGCACCACCTCAGTATTCATTTGTGCATGATTTATTGCATGTAAGCTTGATTTCAAACAATGCTGAATGGTCTCTCTTCTCTTGGCCAGCAGGATGCTTGCATAAGAGATGCTCTGAACAGCTTTATACAACTCTGGAAATTAATCTGTCCTGTCTGCTGTATGGTTTCAGATGTTATACTCAAAATTTACATTCAGAAGGTTTCTTTAATCCATGAATGTCTAACATTAATTAGACCAATGTATCCTGCAAGACTGGTATTTTGTTATTATCTTAATTTCAGAGAGTGCTGAATAAACTGGTGGAAAAGGAAAAAGCCAGAGGAAGTCAAAGGAGTTGCTACTCTGCAAAACAGGGGAGGGACTGGATAGGGAATCCCTATCAGTCATTTCCTGTTTCCCTCTTATTTCTACTTCTGTTTTCTAGAGAAAATACATAAGCCTTTCTCAATGACTGCCAAAATGCCAAAACAAATCAATAGCAGAAAAAGCAACAGAATAAAAATGTCTTTAACTGGTAACTTTTAGCTGCTTGACTATGAAACTGGTATCCAGGCACATATGCACTGTCCCAGAAGCCTTAGTATGACAACAGAAAAAACAGGCTAGTTTTTGATGGAGCTGCTTAGTACCGCCTGTAAGGACAAGTACAGACTCAGAAAGTGACCCAAAGCCCAGGCTGTCACAAGCCTTCAGGTACACCTGCAAAAAAACCTGATGGATTATTTTGCTTTTCAAAGACAAGAATGCAGCAAGTTATACCATTGGGTTTTACACAGTAGCCAGGCAGTTAAAGAGCTTCATCTAGGATGGATCTCTTCTGCAATAAGAGATTTAAGCTCTGAAGTCTCCTGTCCTTGAAGAATTCTGCTGCCATGCAGCTATGTGTATGCCACCCCTCTGAAGTGGTACCACTAGGCAGGAAGACATGCAAAATGCTTTGGATGAATGATAAAAAGCAAAGTTGTGTCTAAAAAGAAAACTCTCAGTATTTCTACATTTTAAGCAACTATTGACTATATAAAGTATAAACTATAACTTGGAATATGGACTAGTGCTGAGGATTCACACTTCCAGATGCATGCTATAAGCACTAGACTACCACATTTATGTTTTGCTTTGTACCCTTAATGAATTTTGCCATCTTTGCAGTTCAGGGCCACAGCTTCAGCTGTCACACAGTATCTACAAGAACAGACACTTCTATCTATCTGACTGCTGAGGAATTCTCCCTGTAAGGTCTCTACCTTCTCAGACCCAAAGCCATCAGATGTGACCTCCTGCACACTAATCATGTACACTATTGTGCAAGAGCTTTTTTTTGTTCCACTGCCAAGACAACATTAGGAATATGTACATAAAAAAAACAAACAAACGAACAAAATAAAACCCAAAAAAACCCCAAAACATTATTTTTGCTTCTCCATGTAATAGTGTGCATCAGCCCTCTCAGAAACCTAAGCAGAGTAATTCCAGCCAAATCTCTTCTGGGTTTACACAGGAGTTCTAGAAGCATAAGATACTCAAGTATCCACGACAAAACAGTTCTGGACTTGTGCAGAACTGTAGTAAACAAAATGCTTTTAAAACAACCAAAAAGGCACCATTTTTTCCCCCAAGATCTACTGAGTAGATGAACAGAAGAATTTTCTACTGCGTATTTGGATGTAGACATTTAATGCCTATTTTAAAATTAGAGACAATGCTAAGATATACAAATATTGCAAAAACAGTGTTTAACATGACATTGGTGGATTCTCACTAATGAAAATACTACACTAGACTGCAACAATTCTTTCACAATGTCTCATCTATACAGAAACACTCTGAAAAAGGAACCTGAATGGATGGAATTTCATAAAACCCAAGTACACTTACTCACTGTGAAGGGCTTTGCATGATTTTATCTACATGACAAAATAAAATACAAATGCATTTATTCTGAATGTCCATACAAAGGCTGAATGAAGTTTAAATAATCCATTCCAAAACTGTTTCTGTAGGCCACAGAAAATTCTTAGCACCACATCCCATTACACTGCCATCCAGATTCAAATTTTAATTCTTCTAATCCTATTTGCTCAGGAGACAGAACATACTAGAAGAGTTTTAGATTTAAGGATTCTGACTGGGATTATTAGGGTTTTGTTGCATCACTCCCTGAGTAAACTGAGCAGGAAGCAAAGTTCCGAAAGAGTATCTGGTCACTAAGGTAATTTGAAATGGATGTAGGTACATAATTGGCTGCCTAGACAACTAATGTTCTAATAGAACATTATGGGAATTTTCTATGGGAAAATCAGAAAGAGGGAATGGCAACCTTTTAACACTGGAATTTTCCCTACTTGATGAATGTCATATTAACAACAGACACTTCTCACAGATTATCAACGAAAGGATAAGAGGCAACAATTTTAAGTTGCAGGAAGGGAAATTCTGACTATATATAACGCTAAAAAAAATCATAGAGAAAGTTGTTAAGTACTAGAATGGCCCAGAGAGGTTGTGGAACGTCTGTCTTGGTTATACACAGAATGCAGCTGAAACTTTGAAGTTTCAGCTTTGCCTTGAGAAAGTGACTGGGCAAGATGACCTCCAAAGGTCCCCTCCAGTCTGAACCCTTTCTATGCATGTCAGCTCTGAAAAACCGTAATAGACAACTGGGGAAGCTTCATTAAAGATTAAACATATAGTCCTCAAAAAAAGTTTATTTCAGATCAAACTTCTTGTCTACAAACTTTTTCACTTGCACTTCTCTTCTAGGTAAATTCAACAGTCCTCTACTTAACTTTGGATGTGCTGGAAACTGAATGCTCTGTCTTATCCAGAAGACACTGGGAGATCTGTGAATACAGTGACACCTATCCAATGGCAAGCACTGGCATCTGCACCAACTCATACACCAATAATGCATTAACTTGATCTTCATCTGAACTGCCCAGAAATTTGTGTCACAAAATCTCCAAGTGAAGTCTGGGCTTTAATATGGCTCATTCTAAACCAAAACCTCTCTAATTCTAGAATTGCTAAACATATGTTAAAAGTTTGGGAAAGGACTGACTCTTAAATAAGTATAGCTTTATTTAACTTTTTGTCTCAAAGGGACTATACTCCACATTCCACTGCTTGTAGCAGAACTTATGTTTTAAGGGTAATTTGCTGACAACTAAAGGGCACTAGAAATTATTTTTTAAGCATGTTCCTGGTATATGAGCCAGAAATACCAGTGGTATATTTTGTCAGTTTCCTGTCGTAGCATTTGAGGTGTGACAATGTGAAATATTGGTAGTGTCAGTACATGAACAATATACAGCAATATTTGTCCTTTCTCTTGCACTCCAATGATGAGAACTCCCAGACCACAACTTTTGTTGTGATACTATGTTGTGATACTATGACAAAGGATAAAGCAGAAAGGCCAGGAGGACAGAAGAGAAAGCATTTATTCTGGTTTTTTTTAATGGAGAAAGGAATGGATGAAAAGGCCCATCCACTTTTGACAAAGATTTGTGTAAACTGGCATTCTAACTTTCCCTGCCATCTTGTCTTATCCTATTCTAAATAAGTATCTAAATAAGATGACAAGGAAAGCTGGTTCAGTTTTCCATTGTCTACTCAATTGTGCAAACTGACAATTAATAAAAGGCTCTTGTAGAGAGAGATCCCATTTATCTGAAGACAAATTTTGAGCGTTACCTGATCAAACATCCCATTAATGACCACATCTGTTATTCTTAGAGGTACTGCACATTAAAAGGAGGTATAATTTCTATGATCGCCTACATCCAATTAAATCCAGGGAAAATAACATCATAATCATGTATTCTTTTTTCCTCTCAGGACTTTGGGCAATGTAAGATTATCACATATACAAACCATCTGCTGAAGAAACCTCAACTATATGGATTTAATTGTACATTAAGTCCAGGTAAAATAACCACTGCTGTGTGCCAATGCATACCTCAAACCAGCCCTCATACCAAAGTCTGTACACTACCAGTGTATGAAAACCGTAACAGATTCATTCATCTGCTTGCAATTCATATTTTAGATAATTCAAATGGAATGTTAAGAATGAGTAATAGAATTAAGGTTACCCTACTCCTCTAAATCAGACTTTATTGATGTCAGATGATATCACCATTCTAGTCCACCAAAATATGATAATGAATATCAGAACAAATGTAAACTTGGGAAGACTGCATGTTTGGGGTGGTAAGAGTCGAAGGTGATTTATAAGAATATCCATTTTCATGGGTTTTAGGTTTTTTTCACATTTCAGGACAAACCCATTATTTGTGGAGCAAGGGACAGGTATTTTACTTCCAAGGAAATGCTGCATTTAAGTTTCTCATTATGAGTTCACATTAAAGGCATGGGCACACTCCCAAGAGTATTAATAGCCACTGTAATATTAGTAAATTTTTTTTTTCACAGTTCCACCTGACTTAGTAGAGTGCAAAGATTGTCCTGTGAAACTTGAAGCCTTAGAAGTCACTGAGCAACATAAAGATATTGCTGAAAAGGCCCTGAAGAAATACAACAGTGAAGGTAACCACGCAAACAACTTCGCTGTGGATAAAGTTGAAAGAGTTTTGAAGATGGTAAGTGGCATTTTCTCCTAGAATTACTTAGAAATGACACAATTTTGTGAGCAGCTCCAAGACTGTGGGATCAGAACTCAAACCCTTCTAGGATCAGATCTATGCTGAAGGTCCTACTTTAGCAAAAACTTGTTATCAACTTCCATTTAGGTGTGTGAAAGCAAAAGGATTTCTCATTTGCTGAAGAACTATGGCAGTGCAATGGCATTCAGAATTCAAGGCCTTCTTTGTGTACACATTTTAATTTTGAATGCCTATTTACCTATCATGACATACATGAGTTTATTTACTACTGAGCAGACTTTGAGATGGACAGCCATGTATTATCACACTCACATGTTTTTTTCAGTTGCAGACAGATAATTTTTTACTCTTAGAATATTTAGCACATGGGTACAACAAACAGTGGAACATGCTCAACATAATTTTGACTCTTGCTGCAGAGCAAAGCAGCGCTCTGAGGATGGAAGGTGAATTTGTGCTGTAACTCTTGAAGAACTTCTGGGTCTGGTAAATATCTACATATCTAAGTGATGTCAACATGAAGACTTATCCTTTGGGTGATTTGAAGTATATTAATAACAAAATTTCTTGTTGGTAGATACTGGAGACTTCCACTTAAACAGCACAGGATCATTCTTCCAACACATGTGTCAGCTCAGGACACCTCTGTAATGAGGTCCCATGGCTCCCACCATAATACATGTTGATCTTGGAAACTGCCTAAAAGATAGCATGCCAAACCCACCTCCCTGCAGCTTTTAATATCGCTCAGAAACCTGACAGTGTCCGGCACTGTAGCCCTGTGCATGATGTATCCCCACTGCCATTTAAAAAGGGATTGTTTTCACATTGCCGGGGTTCATGTGTTTCTCCCCAAACACATTGTTTTCACACTTCACCATCTTCAGCTACAGCAACACTTTACATTGTATCACTGATTTTAACACCCAGAAACTATGAATTACAATAAAAAAACCATACCATAAAGTATGTGCATGCACTTTTAACCAATTTAGTTAAACTAGTGAAACTCATGTGTGCACACATGCTAAGGACACCTTCAACACAGACTTGAAATAAAAGTTCTGCTATAGTTGGAAATTAAAATGAAACACCTTTTTATGGATTTTAATAGGATCACAAAGGCTTTCTCCCATGTTCCTATGGAGTAAGGCCTTCTCAATAACTAATGCCCTTGACAACGGAGAAAGCAACACTCTCACAGTAACTGGCAGAATTTCACCTCAAATTAACATCAGCACTGTAATACTATGCACTCTCATCTCTGGAAAAGGGTGGTTGCCATCCAATAGATCTCTTTACTTTCACAGGAGCAGCAGCTCAATTTAGGGAGAAGACTCTAAGGACACTACTTCCTAAAAACACAGGCCGTAAAAGTAACAGATTTTATAACACACACATACTAAACAAAGAATTAAAGCAAGTGTTTCTGGAAGCTGTAGGGGTGTGAGATATAAATTATCTAACCTGTTTCCCTTGGTGAATATGTGCATGAACATTTGAACAGGACAGGTAAGGAGAGCACAAAGTAGATAGGATTTTGACAATAAGATGATGTACGGTTGCTCTGAAAATTACAAGACTTTAAATACACCCAGTTACCATTTCTTCTTTGACCTCTTGGTTTCAGACTGCCTCCCGTGAAGGTCACATTTTAGGATTCTCTATAAAAGAGACCAACTGTTCCAAATCTATGCAGGAAACAGATCAGGCATTGGAATGTGATTTTCTGCACGACTGGCACGCTGTAAGTAAAGTCTTAGAATGAGAATTGATATAATGGGTGGTACCAGGAAGATTCTACCAACATATTTTCAAGTGTTTATTATAAGGATGTACCCAAACTCAAAAATAAAAATCTAGCTTGTCCAAGCCCAGATCCTAATTTTACAGCTGCTCCTTTATCTTTTATAAGGAAACAGTTTGAGTCTGAATCTTAATGTAACTGGAATCTGGCACACTAGAGGCCTAGAGTTTTTCAGGTTGTATCTGGCTTTTGCATTCAAATTGTGGCCAATCCCTAGCAAATCATTCATGCTATGCCCATAAAAACTTTTACACCAATATGAGTCATAGAACCTGAAAAAAATACTTGTCTTATGTCATCCCAGTGAGCTCAGGGTCACTTTTTTCTCTGCTGCAGAGGAATGGAGAGTGGCATAATTCAAGCTTATCTGCAGAAAACCATCAAAGTATTCTCTTCATCCCATTTTTCCATTACTAATAGTCTATATCAAAGAAACAGCTAGGTAAGATCTCATATAATGTCAGAATAAATTATTTCCCAGAAATTAAATTGAAATAATGAAATAAAACATGGAAAAAAATAAAATATGTAAAACTTTTGGTTTATATACAGCCATCACCTTCTCTGGCTTCTTATACTCCAGAAGATGGCAAAAAGTTGTTAATTAACTGGTAGGGGAGCCACAAGTTCACTAGAACAAAGCACAAGGCAGATGGCTATAGAGGGTCTGAATTCTGTTCTCAGTGCTGCCATCGCTGCTGTTTGCATGTAAAATGCCATTACCATTTGTAGTAACCGATTGTAATGGGCTACTAATGGCCGAAACAAATATCAAGATAAAGCATCCAGTACAGAGAGCACAAACAGAACCCATCACCTGAGTTCTGTGCTCTTTCATATGAGCAATTCCACACACAACGACTGGACAGCAAGAAGAAGTTACAGCAAACGGGATGCTAAGGGAAGTAATGCAAAAAAATTTCAACAAATTGCTTTATAAAAATAAATGGAAGAAAGCTCTGCCTTGAGCTTTGTCTGAAGCAGCATAGCTACACAATGCCAGGTTTTGAGAGTTTCAAGCAGAATTACAGTACAGTCCAATCTGAACAGAAGTTTGACAAGCAAAGACAGAAGAAAAAAAAAAAAAAAAAACAAGGAAGAAAAATCAGACACCCAAGGGTACTCATTCTGGAGGCATTAGTAGCTGGCCAATCTCTCAGACGCCAAAAGGGAAGCGAGATGCAGAGGAATAGCCCTCTAGGTGCACATGGCAAAGTGCATCTAGAGTGCATCACAATTAAGAACCCTCAAAAATGGCACATATTTTAACCATTATTAATCACTGACAAGCATTGGTTGGAAGGCTCAGAATCTGGCTAAGTTATGTGAACACACTCAAGGTGTCAAAGGAATAGCCTAACTTGTAAAATGTTGAACATTCAGTAGTTTGTATTACTTCCATCACAAGAATCCAGATGTGCATTGTGGGCTTTTATCCTTGTCTTTTGCTTAGCACACCGGATTCTGCAAGGCAAGAATTATCAGTGATGCAGATGAAGCTGATGGAACAGATATAAGCTGTGAAATCTACCATCCCTGGGTATGTACTCAGTTATGGACACATCTCTGGCTGTATCCTCATGCAGGTTACAGCAACTTTGCTTAGTCCAGACTGGCAGATATCATAACATTCATGCCAATTTTCTATTGCCTGGGTGTGATGCAGCACATCAGGACAGACTGACCTGCAAGTCGTAGGTCAATCAAAGGACAAATAAGAATTGAGCTGTCCCTACTACTCCTTCCAAATGTGTCTTCTCTCAGTTCAATCACTTGACTAAGTGTGAGTAGAGATTGGCAAACAAGTTCAAAAAAATTTTAGAAAGCAAGAGGAGAGGAGATGATCTTTATCATATTTGGTATTTCAGTTTATATCACAACAGCTATTCCAGTATGGATTTATTTTGTTTTGATCTATCACAAATATTTCTCAGCTGGATATATAATTTTGACATGGTGTACTGTTTCCAGCAGATTTTCAGTAACTTGGTATTTTATTATCTACTCCTTCTCCTCCATCGTGAAAAAATGCAAATTTTTTTCCTTAAAGATCATCAGAATTATGAATGCAAACCTACTAACTCTCACCTCTCTCCTTCTCATCAATTTCTTCTGCCCTATCAATACCTGATTAATACTTACTCCTTGGTTTTTTCATAAACAGCACCATGGCTGTGGGCGAAGAGGGAAATATTCAGCTCTGGGACATCCACACAGACATCACCATTATCATCATCCTTTTGGCCAAAGACATCGCCATAAGCATCACCACAGACATGAATGTCCCCCCTCTTCTCAGTCCAGACCTGAAGACGCTGAGCATAACCCCAAATCCATCAAGGAAGATCAAGACAGCAACAAAGAACTTTCTTCTCCCCATCCTCCCCATGATGAACCAGACCACCACCATCCTACTCCACCTCCTCATGGATCAGATCATGACCACCCTCCTCACCACCATGGACCACCCTGTCCTCCTCCTCACCATCATGGACCAGATCATGACCACCCTCCTCACCACCACGGACCACCCTGTCCCCCTCCTCATGGCCCAGGTCACCACCATCCTCCTCACCATCATGGACCACCCTGTCCCCCTCCTCCAGGACACCCTCCTCATCACTGGCATCACTATCACAGACATCATCACAACAAGACAAGCATACCAGGAAAGTATTTTCCATGCCATGTAACAGGAGCTGTCTATCGCATCCCAGTTATAAGTCAGCAGGATTCTCTCACACCTCCCACTACAAACTTTCCTGAACTATCCCAATGCAACCTTCACTTTTCCAGCACTGGCTCAAAACTAAAGGAAACAGCAGAAGTTCCAGGCTTTCCAGATCACCCTACACAATCAAAATCATGCCCTGGAAAACCCAAGCTTGACCTTCCAAAAATTTTGCCTTTATTTCCTCGTAGCTTTGTAACAGAAAATTCTCCTATATGACCTCAGAGAAAGATGTTCCAGGCTTGATAATTTCAGGGCAATCACAGTCCTACAGTCAACGAAAACAGCACATGGAAAAGTGGGAAAAGCAGTCAGTTTCTAGGAAGGAAAATCACTGAAAATAATACTTAAGTATTTCGACCTGCTTCTTCATCCTGGCTATCTCAAGCTCCACTGAAACTGAAAGGCTCAAAATTCTGAGTCCCTCAGATAATGGGAACGGGTAAAAACCTCCCCAGAAAACAATGCTCCTTCAGTTCTAACAAAAAGGAAAATTTCCTAATAGTGCAAATTACCATCTAAAATCTTTCATTTTTTCATCATTCATAATTCTAATGTACTTCTCCAAGGAATCTGACCTAGATGAAATTTGACTGCTTTCCATAAAAAGTAATCCATGACACTGCATTCATGCTTTATACAGATTTAAAGAAAATAAAAACATACAAGCATTTTTTCTTGACACAGCCTGTTTTGTTTGTTTTTTATTACACGTAATTAGCTATTAGATATTGAACTAGAAATTATATTAAAAAATTAAGCTATTCCACACAGCAAGCTCTAGCATGAATTGACTAATGGTGTTTGGGTTAGCACTGTTATCTAGAAGAGGTCTGAGAACTGTTAATGACTTGCTGTCTCACTGCAGGGTGGCCTGCACAGGTGCTTCCATTGCTACAGCTGCTGGTGGTGATACATAGAAATATTGCAGTCAAGGACAGCCCTTCTCAAATAGTTCATAATTGCTCTCAGGGGAAAAGAAAAGCAGATGCATGTAATAACTCTTCCATGTAAATGTTTTCTTTATTGCTGAACCTTCCTCACTGGAAACTGAGTTGGGAGGAGCAGCAAGAAAGAATAGTGGTGCCTCTTTATACTCCAGCCCCCTTCAAGGTCGAGTCCATTCAGACTGTCCAGGGACCAGCAAGCTGGTTCAGTCATTCAGTCATCATTCAGTCAGCTATGTCATCAGCAATAATATGGGATTAATCTCAAAAAAGTTAGTAATTTGATTGTCCAAATAGCTTTTTAATGGCAAAAAGTGAAATACAGTGCAAGGGCCACATTGAAGAAAAAGAAACAAAATGAAGACTCAGTGTGACTGAGTGAAGACTGTCTAATTTTTAGAAGCCTGTTATCATGTATGAACAAACTTATTTCTGGTATAGTTTATCCACAGTCTCTAAAATGCATTTTCTTTAATCAAAACTTGTAGCAAGTGTAGTGAGTTGGCCCTGGCT
This sequence comes from Buphagus erythrorhynchus, assembly GCA_013400855.1. Classification (NCBI taxonomy): domain Eukaryota; kingdom Metazoa; phylum Chordata; class Aves; order Passeriformes; family Sturnidae; genus Buphagus; species Buphagus erythrorhynchus. The sequence continues at coordinate 118,979 of VZTT01035164.1, read as the reverse complement.
GGGTGCCAGGTGCCCTCTAAAGCTGCTCTGTCACTGCCCTTCTCAGCCAGACATGGGAGAGAAAATACAACAGAAGGCTCATAGGTCAAAGTAAGGACAGAGAGATCACTCACCCAAATATCGTCACAGGCAAAACTGATTGGTCTTTGGGAAATTGGTGTATTACTAATCAAACCAGAGTAAGAGAATGAGAAATAAAGTCAAATCTTTAAAACACCTTCTCCCCACCCCTCCCTTCTTCCCAGGCTTAAATTTACTCCTGTTTTTCTCTACCGTCTCCCCCAGTTGGTGCAGGGGATGAGAAAGGTAGTTGCAGTCAGCTCATCACATGTTGTTTCTGCTCCTCTGTTTTCCTCAGGATAAAGACTCCTTACACTCTTTCCTTGCTCCAGCCAGGGATCCCTCCCATTGGAGGCAGTCCTTCATGAACTGCTCTCGTGCAGGTCCTTTCCCTGATGTGCAGTCCTTTAGGAACAAACTGGTCCAGTATGGGTACCCTCACAGGTCCTGCCAGCAAACCTGCTCCAGCACAGGCTTCCATAAGGTCCCAGCCTGCTCTGGTGTGGGGTCCTCCATGAGCTGCAGGTGGATCCTTGCTCCACCACCGACCTCCAGGGGCTGTAGGGGCACAGCTGCCTCACCATGGTCTGCTCCACAGGCTGCAGGAAAATCTCTGCTCTGCACCCACAGCAGCTCCTCCCACGCCTTCTTCATTGTCCATGGGGTTTGCATAGCTGTTTTTCTCACATATTCTCAGTCTTCTCTCTCCTGTTCTTTTTCTTTGCTAGTTCCTTTTTTTTTTTTCCTTTCTCCACTATGTTATCCCAGAGGCACTACCACCAGCACTGATGGACTCAGTCTTGGCTAGAACTGGATCTAACTTGGAGCTGACTGGCATTGGCTCTGTCAGACATAGGAGAAGCTTCCAGTAGCTTCTCACCAAAGCCACCCCCATAATCCCCTGCTATCAAAACCTAGCCACACAAATCCAAAACAGCAAGACACAGCTGGAACATAGGAGTCAAGGCAATCCCAAGGTGTTCACAAATACAAAGCAAAGCTATTTGGTGCCAAACACGGGAGACAAGCCCCAAATGTTCCCAGCTAGTTCTAATCCTGGCTTGGCCAGACTCAGATGACTGTTGAATCCTTTGTTCTTGGGTGTCACATATCTGTAATGATAACAAAGCACTATGATCATTGAATAATCCATAGTCCAGGCAGTCTCCACATGGCAGAAGAGATGGACTTTCCAATACGACTGTGAAGGACAAGGTTTATCAAGTGCTATTGAAGGGTTAAGTGACATTCAACCATATGCATCTGTCCAAAGACTTTTCAAACACATTCTGAGTACTATAGTTCTCATAACTGTAACAGCCTGAACACTAAACAGATCTATAAAATTTACAGGGTTGTTGTCCAGAACTTCATTGCCACTGTCACCTTCTTGGGTGTTTTATTTAAGCCTTGTAAAATTAATTCTCAATAGTAGTTTAGGTGCTAAGAAGTCAGAAAGCTACAGTCACTTCTTTCTCCTTTGCTTTGCCTAAACTGGTCCCCAGTTATTTATCCTGTTATCTTGATGGCAGGTGGATAACCTTAGTGTCATTCTGGTGAACAAACAAAGTTTATTTAGATAAACTCAGAAGTTTATTTGCAGTATAAACAGGGTATGATGAGAACCAACCAACCCAGGCAAACCACTCATTCTGTTTACTTAGCTATTGCTCCTGAAAAACAGAAGAGGTGACTAAAATCCTGTCAGGCATTCCTTTTCCATTTGGTTTTTAAAGAGCCCTCTAATTCAGGGGGCCTTTTTCATCCAGTTATGAAGGCCTTCATTGTACTAGCACTCTGCTGTAGTTTTTTCTCTAGCAAAGCCATTCCTCTTGCATTTGAGTTTTCGGACTGTGATGACCCTGATGTCTTTAAAGCTGTTGACGCAGCACTGAAGAAATACAATGGAGAAACAGCAACTGGTAACCAATTTGCTCTATACGTGGTGATGGAAGCCAAGAGAACTGTAAGTAGACTTTCCAAAAGAAAAAACAAAAAGACAAGTTGGAATTATTTATGCACTCTGAATCAGCTTATCTCCATCTTGTTTGTAAGGGGGGCAAGTATGACAGCATAGTATCTTCCAAAAATGTTCTAAAAAATCAAAGTGACTTGCACAGTAAGATACTTGTTCCTGTGACAAGCAGGGATGCATATTATGTTTTTATCAGCAGAACTCTGTGTGCTGGTGAATTGCTTACTAATGCAAGGACTAAAGAATAGAAAATTTCTATCACCAGCACAATTTGTATTACTATTCCACTCTGTTCTCTTTTTCTTTATTAGGAATTCTACCCTTTTCCATCATCTGTAAGGTTTTCAGACCAACGTCAAAACCACACTTATTAAAAAATATGAAAATAATCTTGACTTGGGAAAAGCTGGTGCCATACATAAAAAATAATCACCTGATAAAGTTTGGCAATATTCTGAATTGTTTGTGAATATTATTTGATTGACACCAGACCTAAGTCACAGATCTATCTAAAAGCACTAGGTGGTATTTTAGTCAAATAGGGTGACAGCTAAAATTGCAGAAGAAAGAAGAATGCAACATGATCCTTTGCCTGGAGTCCTTCTATATAGCCTTAATCTAAAAAAAGAGTATTTACCTCAGAGAGGCATACAAAGATGGTATTACCATAATAATGACAAGCATTATTTTACTTGAAAATAACATTAGCATTTTTTTCTACTGGATTGGATTTTCAGATGTAAACCACAAGAAATCCAATGTTAGAGAGAATATTTTGCACTCCAAAATCACAAGACACTTTTACCCAGATAGAAGATGACCTTGGAAAGGAGCCATGCATTGCTAAACACTTACAGCAAACTACCCACATCTCCTGGCGCTTGCCCTCTCGTGTTCCTGCTTATATACTGGGAAGATTTTAGTATGTGGAAACAAAGAGTAGAATCAGAAAACCCTTAATATTAAGTAAATTAATAGTCTTGCTGTTCTCACTGAACTGCATACATCCTTAACAACATCCAAATGCAAATATCTCTATATCAGAGCTGTAGTACCACCAACCTTCCTTCTGCTGGTGTTCCCATAGGAGAGATAGGAGTTTCAGAATTTTACCTTAAACAATGTTCTGTTTTTAAGAATACATATTTATTACATTTATTATTCATCTTTCCTTCTCCAGACACCCATCTTTCCTCTTCTTAAAAATATGAAGTGGAAATCAATTCAATTAGGACTTTGAATAATTGATCTGATTATGATATTAAGTAAAAATCAGAGAAAAGAAATCTCCTCATATCTGAGATTCTTTTTCTAAAAAAGAGTATAGATTTTGCTCCTCACTAGTCTCACAATGTTGCATGCATTAATTAAATAGCTGGTTATTACATATTCATGTACATTCATTATTGATAGGGTAATAAAACATAAAAGCTGAATTGTGAAAGACTAAACCTGCCCCACTTAAAGGCATAGCTGGTCATAATAATAATAATGATGAAATAAACTAATATCAAATAATACAGAAACAATGTCTTTTCTTACTTCGTTTACTGAGTTGATTTATTTAGATTTAGAACACTGTAACAGAAAACAGAATTTTGCTCTTTTTAAATCCCAAATATTATAATCTGATGTAGTTCCCTAAAAGTCAATTTCTACCTGCTAAGGATAAGTCTATTATATTTTTAGAGCCTCTTTTATTCTTTTTTCCAACCATTATATGAGGTACCTCCACATTTCTTCGTAGATGTACCAATACACAACATGAATTGAGAGAAGGCAGAATATAATTCTGTGTCTGCATCAGTGTAAATCCAGTATACGCCAACCACATGAGCTCAGCCTCATTTTTTGGTAGCATTTAGGCAAGAATTATTTAATCCTCCCAACAGAGACAGAGAACAATAACTGGCTATTTCAGAATAATCAGTGCTAAACTACAGCAGCTGCCTATATTTGAAAAGTCACATTGGCAGAGCATTTTTAGTGGCTGTAAAAGGTTAGTAACTTCTGACTTTATATCTTCTCTAAAGGATGAACCACAAACCTTACAGTGTTGTCACTACCACATATAGGCACAGGCCCACTACTTGGTTTATGGCAAACTTTGCTTAATGCTTTTTATTTCATCTTATGGGATTCCTGAGACTGTCCTGCCCTGCAGCCCAGCCTTCAATGCCTGTAGAAAACCGCAGGCAGTGCCCAAGGCTGTCTCCAGAGCACATCCCTGCTCACCCTTCCTGGGCAGATGAAGCTCCCTGGCACCACCGAGCAGAGGCTGCTTGGGCACTGCCAGGCTGCCTGAGGGCTGCTGGTTCTGGGCTGCCAGGGGAGCTGTACAGAAGGAAAGTGGACAGATCTGGGAGGAGGCCAAGAGTGAGAGTGAGGGAGTCAGACAGGAGCACAGTCCAAGCTGGTAATTATGCTAACTATCCAAGCAGCCACCCAAAATGGCTTTTTTGGAGTACATTTGAATGAGAGTATAAAACTTAACCACTTCTTTTTGATTCTAAACCCATTGGTACTACAAGTTAAAATGAAGGTAGTTGAGCATATTGTATCTATTATATCAACATATTGTGATTGTAGGTAAGGGCTAATTAATACAATTGGGTAAGTTAATATTTGAACTACCAAGATCTGAGACCAGCAGCTAATGGGAAACCATACAATGAAATTTAAAGTAACCAACAAATATGATTTACTTTTTTGAAACTCTTTTCTTTTCTTTTCTTTTCACTTGATTTATTACCATGCAAATGATGACATGTATATTGTTTTAATCCAGGCAGGTCCCGACCCACAGTTCTATGTAAAATACAGAATACTTGAAAGCACTTGCACCACTGAGGAAAACAAACACTGGCAACATTGTCATTACAAAGTATCTGCGGAGGCTGTAAGTATCTGTTCTCTTTACAAGTTCTTTGTGAGAAACATCAGCATAATAACCGGAACTGCAATTGCCCAGGGAAAAATACAGTAGAATTAACTTTTTAATCTGTGTTGCTTTTGAGACCTTATATGACTACAATACAGAAATGTTTACAACCCCAAAGTTAACCATTATAATAATCCTGAGTTTTCTGTTACAATCCTGAATATATGCAGAAAGGAACATTTCAGTGCTTCAATATGAAGATTCACAATAAACTCAACATAAGATTTGTGCACTGTGAGAGTGTAAGAACTGTACAATTTGGTATTAATTATGTATAATAGAAACTTGTACAACCAAACACTGACATGGAAGCCACTATGGCAGAAATGTTGGCAGAGGGCTTTCAGCTGTGCCAAGCATGTCTGGCTTGTGCTACCAGAGGGCACCCAGGGGAGGTGCAGCAAGGACACACACTGCAGGGACACTGCACATTCCCAGGGGACGGCACTGATCTTTCACACAGTGCACATGAAGGGATGATGGTGACAATATAATTTGAATTATGTGAAATGCCATGGTCATTGCTGCATATCTTGCACCAGCAGAGAGGAAAATGGATAAATACATAGTTTATACAGTCTTTATTCATGGACATGTGTTCCTTTCCATTATTCTGACTGTAAAGTCTTTAATTAATCAATACATGTCATACAAATGCAAAGCAAGCATTCAAGTCATCTGCTCAGTTTGTCCCCTACTTTCCTCACCATCAACAAAACTGATCCTTTGTCAGTAACAGCAAGTTCGACATTACTACAAATATACACATGAACTCTTCCCCAAAATCAGTCTGCAACTGTCAGCTGTGTTCAATATCTAAAACACTGTATCTTTCTTTAGCAAGTTTCAGACAATTGTTGCCATATGTTTTTGCAGAAAACAGGAGAATGCACAGCTCGAGTTCATATGAATGATGCTGATAAAACAACTAATGTTTCACAAGAGTGCAAAATTTTCTCAGGTATGTAACTATTTGGGACAGCATTCAACAAATACATTGACAAATAAGAATGGAATAAATATACTACTGAGACTTTCAGGTAATTTTAAAGGTAGAAGCTCCTCATCATTCTAGTCAGACATTTATAAATAATTTTTTGTAAGCAACTATATGTTAAAGATAAAATTTCACTTCATTAATATATACATATGGACTAAGTCAGTGAAGCACAGGCAGTTCCTGCCCAAGGTAATAAAAACCAGCACATGTATGTGTAGTAGGTTTCTTTGAGCACTTGAATTATGCCAAGTTAAAATTTAGTTTGCTTAAGACCAAAAGCATACCAATAACTTAAAAAACTAGGTACAACTTCTCACAATTCAACTTTCTGTCCTTATGTATTTAAGTATTAAATTGTCCCAGGAATTATTAGAAATAACTTTCTATGACAAAATTGCACCTGAATTTTCTCCAATCTAAAAATGACTGAATTATTTCTGTTAAAGGTCACCAAAACAAATATTTACCCCAAACAAGAAAAGAAAAAAAATACATTTACAAAATAAAAACCTGGCAGTGATGTAATTATGTAAGAGATTGATCTTTTAGACCTTAAAAATAACCAGTACTACATTTTTCACCTATAATAATACACTCATATATGACTATTACATTCATATAGGAATTTCCCTTATTAAAAAGTGATCACATTGTTTTAAAGCTTTCCAGCTGAGATCTCTGTGCCTGGTGTTCTGAAAGACATACCCAAGCTTGCTTTAATAGATCCATCTAACCATTAACTACAGAAATATTCACCCCAATTTCTGAGATGTTTGGCAGCTGGTATCTGTTTTTTTGTTCCTAGCTATCTTGTTTAAATCTGAAATGGCTTTACCTACAGCCAGTGTCCTTCTGCAGTACACAATCTCCATGTTCTGCATTGAACAAATGCTGCATATGTAGGGCAATGGTGACACCTAGTTGCCAGCAAAAGTTGTGTGAATCCCACAGAGAACACACAGAAAATTTGCATTTGAATCTTTGCTTAGAAAGCAAAAAATCTCCATATATAAATTAAATTAATCAGGTATTCAGCCTAAGGAACTTATCTCTTCTTACCAAGTTATAGCAACTCTGAAAAAAGAATACGTGTTTGTTCAGCACAGACCCTATGAAAGTGCTGAGACCACAGTTAGAAGTGGGTGTGCTGTTGATTCATTATCTCCTTTGTGACTACTTACTGAAAACATGGTCACACTTTTCTGTAAGGTATCTATTTGTCATTACTGAGTCAAAACAAGACACACTAGAAATATGAAGGGATTTCCTCGCCATATTGGTACCACACTGTTCAGCCTCTTTGGTGGAACAGTTTGATCTAACTGACCCTGGACTGTTTCCTGGCTGATGCAAACTGGCATAATTTCATTTAAGCCAGTTTATGCCAGCTGAAGATCAGGCACACAAATTTTACTTCAGTTCCATAGAGACCACATATTGTCCCACTTCCATTCTCAAGCTCGCTGACTTGTGAAATTGATTTATGTACTGAACTATAAAATTAATTTATGAAAATCCAGTCCATGATTACTAGAAAGGAAAGAGAGTTAATAGGATTAGTAGTAGGAAACAGGAGTTTGAGCATCCCTGTCAAGCTTGCCTATCCACAGCCAATCCAGCTGGTAAAGCCTGAAGGTAGCACCAAGTGGTAACTGGCAGCCACAATGACTGGCAGAGACAGCAGAATAGTCCAACTACAGTCCCTGGGGCACTCAGAGTCCCAGCAGCTCACACGGGTGAGCCAAAACACTTCTGCTGAAATTCCCATCCTGAAACGTGGTAAGGACAGCAAGCAGCTGCACACTGTGGGTGAGCTTTGAAGAATCTGAAAACCATCCTCTTAGTTATAGCCTCCACTGGCTCTTCCTTGGCTGAATGAGTAATGTACCTTCCTTAATGGTGTCAAAACTACATGTGAGGTTTTTCTGAAATTCAGTAATTGCTGGAATGGGGTTCACTGCCAAAACCATGCCTGGACCCTAAGGTCATGGATGGCCCCTGACACCAAAACCAGAGCATGTTCTTAAATATAAAAATGTCTTTGTAGGCCTTGAAACTGGAATATAGGGTTTGCTTATCACACCAGTTAAAAGCAGGAAAGGTTCTTGCTCACTCCCAGATAGGAAAAATTAAAATCTAAGGCTGTTTTGCATGAAACACTATGTTTTTTGGTTTGTTTCTTTTCCAGATGTGTCAAAGATAAGACTTACTGAGGCTCCATGTCTTGGATGCTTTCATCATATATCAAGTGACGGTTCAGAAGTGTCAAAAATTCTGAAAAAAGCTATTCGAAAGTTTAACAAGCACAGTGATGAACTTGCCCTTTTTAAGCTTGTGGAAATAAAAGAAGCTAAGAGACAGGTTTGTGCATGACTTTTCTCTAAATTTTACCAAAATAATCCAACCCAAAGCAGGTACCTTGTTTGTTTTGTGTATGTTTCTGATTTTAAGGTGGCTTATATTTAATAAGAAAGCATACTAAATGCATATAGAGGGTAGACTCAATAAATAATTATCTTCATTTAGAAGGAATCATCAACAGTTACATACTGGATTTTCAGAGCTCTCAACTGATAGTATACACATTTTTTTTCTTTACCTGCAGTTGCTTCTAAGCAGTGTTTAGCACCAGTTTATTTGCATTCTGTTCTGGCACACACATCCTGTACCATCTCAGATCCTCCTGGGTACTTCCTTTGGCCTTGCCCTGAGGCTCCAGCAGGAGCAGATCCCTCCTAGGGGCTGAGCCAAAGCTGCCAGCCGGCACAGATGTCTCATACACTCCCCAGCCTCTCAAAGAGCAGCAGGCATCTCTGTTTCTGCAGGCAATAGGGCTCATTTTTCAGGAGCTGCTGTGAGCTATAGGACAGATAAACCCCACATAGGAAAAATGGGTAAGAGAATCCAAAAACTCAACATGCCACTTGTTGCAAGATTTCTGCTCATGAGAATATCTGCTTTGCAAGAAATGACTACTGAGGTTTTAGAAATTCTGTGTAATCTGGTATTCCATGCAAGAAGGAATGAGCCTTCCCTGTGAAAGGCTCTCCTATGGATTGGTGTGGCATTGCTAGAAAGTAAAGATTCTTATTTGGTTTTCAACTAGTGTACAACTCAACAGCAAATACAGACCCTTTTCTTTGAACCTGTATGTATTTACTTAGCTAAAATGCAAATTCTGGTCTCATGTCAGTTTGACTCATGATTTAAACCAGACTGTCCTCTTTATATTTACTGATTTAGTCTTTATATTTACTAATGGCACCAATCCTCTGCTAAGAGACAAACTTGCACAACATTTAAGCCACAGGACAAAATGTTGCGGACAGACTGCAATCCAGCAGCTGGAAAAAGAATCATCATGTCACCTCTGGCAAACAGAGAAAAGTCAGAGCTCTCCACTTCAATTGATCTGGGATAAAATGTTCTTATATTTGATTGTTTTTCCTTTTAAATCAAATGTTACCTGGCCCAATACTATGATTTGGAGAGGTTTCATGGGTGAGAAGAAGTAGCCACTGTTAGGAAAATGGAACTGCTTCCTGGAGAGAAAATTTTAGAAAACGGTTATGAACCTGGACAAAATAGTGTGTGTGGGAAGGTAAAGCCCAGGATAGACACAATTATGGGCAGATGATAAATGCAGAACACTCAACGAAAAATGATGCCAGCAGTAAAAAGTTACATTATTCGGATACTGTTTCACTGTGTCCCATGCTCAGGAGTGCAGGACTTGCGAGGCTGTGTTACTGTAGTCATCTATCTAGACCAGCTTCCCGTCACAGGGAGTAAGTAGTAAGTAACAGATCTTTGGAGGAAAGCACAAGAAACCCAGCAGTGTGAGGCTGCAGGCTCACCAAAAGCGGACACCAAATACAAAGTGCACTGCTAACAAAAGCAGGACTTAGTTTACATTTTGTACTGCTAGGACAAGATTTTTTTTGGCTGTCCATGAACACGCTATGGCTTAATGAGTGCAAAATTATTTGATAGATAAAAGGCACTAGATGAGTAGTTTTGTTTTTTTTTGCTAATCTCATTTAATAGTTTAACTTTCAAGTTTGCATTGTTTTACGTAATGTATAACCTAAGTATCTCTTCCAGGTGGTAGCTGGATGGAATTACATAATTAGATATGAATTGGAGGAGACAAATTGCTCCAAAGACCAATTTCAAGATTTAACTCCAGAATGCAAAATCACTTCTAGAGGTGTAAGTAATCTTCAAAATTTATCAAGAAAATATCACATTAACAAATAATCATTGAGATCTGAATCAAGAAAATATTTATAGTCTTGCTTCATTTCATGAACAAAGTTTAAATCCAGTCTTATATATAACTATCTGTTCATGCAACTAGGACATCCATGTCTTCTGAATCGGTGACTAAGAGGACCAATGGAAAGGTTTACAGATCCCACTACAGAATCTAACCAGTCCTACCCAAATAATAAATCCCTTCAGAAGTTTATATGCAGATATTCAAGGAGTTACTTGTACAATCCAAAAAATTATAATTAAAATTAGCACAATTTCCAGCATAATTATTCAGATTTTCTCAGAAAAGTCAGTAGCTGAATTATTACTTAACCTTTGCTACAATCCAAATAACAGCTTCAAAAGAAATTTATTAACAAATATACATAATCCAACTAAACAGTGCTGCAAACCCAGGTACTCCCTTGGCTTCACTGACCTGGAACTGAAGCAGCTGCACCAAAAATAGAGGCCTCCTCTCTCAACTGACCTCTCTGAACCAGCTCACGAAGGGATCAGAAAATCGATTTTACAAACACAAGGCAGAGGGGCAGGAATGCAGAGTCACTATGAACAGTGGTGGTAAATGGGAGGGGATAGACTGGCATCTGTTTCAGCTGTTGAGGAAATGCACCATTGAGTGTTACATTCAAGAGCCTCTCCTGTTCAAAAATTACTCCTTGTACATCTTAAGGATGTTTCAGAAGTATTGATCAAAAAAGGAAAGAATGCAAACACTGGTAAATAACAGAAGCATGAGAGTCAGACTAACTGAAGCAAATCCCTCCACTACCCATGTGCCGCTAAACCTTAAGCAAGCTACTTAACCTGCTTGAGTCTGAGTTTCCCCTGCTGCCACCTAGAGGGGATGACTTCTGTCACCTCACCTACTGCAGGAGCACTGCCTCACTCACACACTGCTTTGGTCACACAGGGCTTCTGGAATTATCCCCTGAACTTGCTAGTAGATTATCGACAGATGTTATTAGAATACCATATTCCAAGAATATTCCATACCTTGGAATGACCAAATTCCAAGGAAGTTTTCTCATACCTTTATTTAGCTCTGTACTATTAATTTTCAAATGGGAGGGCCAGAATTGCACCCTGTATTTAACACACATATGAACCTCTGAGTTATATTGGGACATTATGTCAGTCCCTTTGACCCGGATAATAAGCCTTGGCATTATTTTTCATTACTTTTTCTAAAATACTACTAAGTAGTTTTTTTATAATTACATTTTCAAGTAACTGTCATAGCCCTAAGATCTTGATCCTGAATCTTAAGTCTTCCTTCTTATTCTATAGTTAATTGGGTTTCTTTAGTCTTTGATAAAGGATTTAATTAAAACCTTTCTTAAAATCTCTTTATATCAAGAAGTCTCTTTACCCACCCTTGTTGATGCTTTGTAGAACTTTGACAAATCTGCAAAATATGACTTCTACCACAAAACCTTAAACTCTCCCGGATGTATTCATTGTCCCTAGCTCTTTCCTTATTACCATTTTTAATCACTGGAATGGTGGAATTGGTTTTAGGCTCTATAGTCTTTAAAAAAACCCCAGGATCAATATCTGTCTTCTTTCAGCTTTAAGATATCAAGGCAGTTCAAAGCAAGCTATCTACCACAGTTCCTTCAGAAGACCTGAGAAAATACGAGAAACTCAGTAATGTTTGATTTGATAATTGTGTAATTTTCTTTTTAGTCTTTACAGTTTGAGACAGAAATTCCATGGAGTTCTCCATAAAAGATGATTCTGGCTTGTAGAAATCCTCATTTTTTCTGTAATGAACGCATACAAATATTTCATTTGTCTTCTCTTTTAGGGTGTTATTTTCTCTGAGTGGTCCTTTTGAACTCTATTGCCTCTGCAGACCGTCAGTCAGGGAAGGCAGGAAGGAAGGATTAGAAGCACACTTGACTTATTCTGTTAGCAGGAAGGTATTAAGATGTAAGCTTGTTCGTTATTTCTAAATAACAAGGAGCTGTTTTGCATTTTTGACTCCAGCGTGTAGCTAAATGTGAGGCCAAAGCATTTCAGAACCTTCAGGCAGAGATCGTGGATACCACCAGTGACTGCAAGCTTCCAGGTATGTCTTAGGAACTACCAGCTTTGGAAGTTCCACAGTTTGCAGCATCTTTTATTGTCATGTACTGCTACTTTTTCCTCCAGCCTACCTGGACACAGATACTGTTCCATGAAGTAAGTGCTGCATTCTCACCCATTCAGACTAGGTTTGCTTCAACACACAAATTCACATGCACCTTTTGTTCACCCAAATCAGGTCTTTCCATACATGTAGCTGTTCCCTCTCCGTATTTTCTGGTTACCTACAACTGGCACACACAATTCTTGTTTCTACAAGAAAATTGTTGTTAAGTGTCCATGTGCTGATCTTCTTTTAGATAACCAAGATACAATATTACTGATCACATAAAACTCAAATATATTTTGTTTCCATTTTATAGACCCAAATATGAAGAATTCCAGAAAGCAGAGCTTCATAACTGTTTTTCCCAGCCTTTATCTACATTGAATCTTGTTTCTTAGATCTGAAACATGTTGTTCTCTTTCAGTTGAAGAAACGGTAGCTCCTGCCACTTGCCCAGGTTGTCCAAAGACTATCCCCAATGACAGCCCAGAACTGAAGGAACCACTGAAGGTTTCTATTGAGAAGTATAATTCGGAGAGCAATGATGATTTCTACTATAAAGGTGGAGAAGTACAATCGGCAACAGTTCAGGTTGGGAAATATCACAGAAATGAGGAACAGACATGACATTAGTATTGGCCTGAGCTGAATGTTACCTAAAGTTTGTATTTAGATTTGAAATGATGTCTTTGTCTAAGTGCAGATACATGTGGTAACTGAAATATCCACACAATTTTTCCTATAAAATCTAATTCATATTGGCTTGCATTCAAAAATTATTCAAAATTTTCCCATCTCTTGAATTTTCTTTTTTTCTTATAACAAAATTATTTTAAAAGGATGTGAAGAATGTTGGTTCAGGGCATTTGATTTCTGTGCTATCTACCCTACTTTTTACCTTTGTAACATATCTTAGAGTATGAAAGTTTTATTAGACAGGACTACTCCCTTGATCCACCACACCAATACTCTCCATGTTACTTTAAGCAGTGTCCACCCTACAGTTGTTGTATGGTCCAAGAAATGAGGTGTCTTAATTTCCCTTAGAAATCTGTTATTTTTGCTAATAATACTCTAGCTAGATTCAGAAAAGGACATCTGTGCATAACTTAATACATACAGATAAATAGAGCTTGATAAAGAATGAGGAATCAGGAGGATAATATTGGTCAGCATTTGCATAAGCCTTATTTACTGTCCCAACACATCAAAACAGAAGTTTAGGATTGAATAGAAAATTTGACAGTGGAGTAGTTCAGAAAATACTTGGTCATAACTACTCCTGAGCATGAGGTGTCACTGGAGAAGGCACTAAAAGCACATCAGAATTTTTCCAAATAGCTCATATTATCTTACTGATAATATCTTCTTCTTTCTTCTTTCAAACTTTTTTTCCTTCTGTCTTCTCTATCATGACTGATATTAGCATGCATATACCTTTAAAATAGATTCCAGGGAAATAGAATTTCATGTCTTGCCTGATGTCCCTGAAGGAAGATCTATTATTTCAAACTCTGAAAAATACTAAGAGAACTCATACAGGCACATTCTTGAACTCATGCAGCTTCTCTCTTTAATGTATTTGGCGAATAGGTTAATTTTCAACTGAGCCCGTTCATCACACACTTTGTTTTACTCAGATTCCACTTCTCTGAGATCATATTTGGCTCTCTACAGTGCTATCACTAATGATTTCATCTGCTACTAATCAAATTACTACAGACATTTAATAATTGTGGGCCCAATATTATTCTGACCTTTTGTTTCCTTCAGCTTCAATGCTAGAATTTTTGAGAATAGGAACTGGAGTAAATAAGTTACCTGATTAGAAGCAGGTAAGTTTACTGCCAAATATTTTAATATTGTTCTTCACATTCATTGGCCCAGTGGTTAGGACATGTAGAACACAAGTAGTATAAGCTTGTAGAAATCATCTTTCCTGTGAAACCTTTTCAATAAAATGCCTTTAGCACAGAAAGCCTTCTTGCTAATTTTTCAGGTGGTTGCAGGAAAAAAGTATCAAGTAAAATTTACAGTCTGGAAGACAAACTGCTCTAAGAGTGAGTTTGAAAAACTTAATGAAGACTGTACAGCTACATCAAACAGTGTAAGTAATGATAATCTTGCCAACTGTAATGTTTCTAATGGACAAATTCATTTGCATCAGAAACTGCAAATGCTTAAGTAAAATCACATCCTTGGTTCTGTTACCTCTTTCAGTAAACTTTTGTTCCAAGAAGAAGGGCAGCTTTCACTGTTTGTAACACAAGTGAAGAAGCCCTGACACTTCAACT